>UCOM01003261.1:0-19164 GCA_900474385.1 Ormyrus pomaceus | reverse complement strand
GCGCGGAACTATTGAGAGAATCGCGCTCGAAACCCAAGCTCGAATGAAGAAGGGTACGGAGTGGGGGATTGCCATCGAGCGCGAAAGTGGGGAAGCGGCCCGTTTGAGAGAGGCCCTTTTGAGAGAGTGCACTGTATCTATAATCTATATAATGCGCATAATGGTTAAACGTTAATGTTACCATTACTGCAATCCACATCTGATTCTTGCTAAAATTATGTAAAAAAAGTAATTCTTAAACACTAATTTTTAGAATATCCATTTTTTAAAAATATACTTTCTTGACTTGAAAGATGAAATGTATATATATAGACAATATTAGATCAATATCAATTTTTGTTTTTATTTGAACTAATTAAATCCCAAGCTAAAGTGTTCCTACTTAAAGATGAGGCTTTACTTTTAAAATTGTTACAAAATAACGCTAACAACCTTCATAACTTGACAAATTTGAGTGTTGAGACTCTAAAATTCTGGTTAGCTTTATAATTGTGATATATATCCAATAACTTTTTGCAAACACGTTGGAGGTCTGAGCTTCTCGCTGCAAGTATAGATTTTTAGTTTTTTTTTTCTCCTTATAGACTTAGAAAATATATTTAAAAAACTTCTTTTATTGTCTGTTTAGCATCGGAAATTTTTGTAGTTGACATTTAAATAGGTGTTTCTCTTAACCAATCCATTAATTATTCAGTTCCTTATAATGTTGTATTATAGTAAAGGGCGAACTATACAAATATTAAGGCTAAAAATTAAGCGAATTAAAAACTATAATTATTTGTGCTATTTAGTATTTAGTATGCAAATGTGTTTAGTGTTTAGTATGATAATGTGGCGAGGACACGTGTGCCCTCTGCAGGATTTCGAAGGTTTGCCGACAAGCGAATATTTACACGAGGTCTATTCTGGCTCAATTATCTCAGCGACGGGATCCGCACTCTTTCTGCATTTCGTGTCTTTTATGTTCTTTATATTAAACTTTGTTTTCACTCGTACCACTGCAGGCCCGCTTTATTTATAATCATAAAAAAAATGTCAATAATTAATTATTATTATAAAGTTCAACATATAATTTAGAAAAAAAAGAATTGTCTTTTTATTGAACGATTTAAAAATACAAATTTCTGGTTATGTAATAGCAAACAAACTATAAAACAAATAATATCTCATTATTAGTAACAATGAATTAAAAAAAAATGAGTAAAACACACCTTTACAGAGTTGCTTCAAAGTAATTAAAAAGTGAACGAAATTAGTACAAGTACAGTTTTCTTGCATTAAATTTTCTTTTATGAAACTTAATAGATTAAAATAATGTAACGGATATGAAGGTAAACATACTAATTCTAATGGCTAATTTCTGCTCATTTTTTGTGAGAATTTTTTAACGCATTTTGTTTTTTAAGACTGAAATAAGTGCAATTTTGAAGGTACAGCGATATACAGATTTACATGAAAAGCTAAACAAAATAAATTAAAAATGAAAATAGATAAGACTAAAGGCGGTTGACCGCAAAAATTGCTATAACGAGATTGAAATTGGCCAATGCTTTCAGTCTGAGAATCTTAATAAAAAAATTCCACGACAAAATAATATTCGTCCGCTAATGATTCGTCTGGATTTGTTGTTTTAATCGACCGCAAAGCTCGGTATTGTGGTACGTATAGTAAAGAAGCGTGCACAGCGACAAAGTCGCAATTGCACGGGTATAAATGTCACTTTCAAGTTGACCTGCCAGTTCATTCGCAAGCTTTGCAAATGTAATTTCCGGTTTTCTTTCATGCTGCAGGACTCACCCACACAAAAGACACGTCAATCTGTAACGTAATTATCCCCCGTCATGAGCTGATGCGCGTTTATGTTCGGCGCGCGCCTTGTATAAATGCTACTCAATTTCGTTAGCCCCTTTTATCGCTCGCATTTAATCTAATGGCGCACTAGAATATTCCTCGGCCAAGAGTATGTCCAATTTATCACGGAAAACTACCGAACCCTCAGTGTTTTATTTACCCTTCTCATTAAGTTTTTCAAATACAATTATTTTCTACAAATCTAACTTTTCTTCGAGTGCCTAAATTATCTTTCTTTTATTTTTTTTCTATCTTTTTTTACTTCGTCATTACGTTTTTATCTCGCCTTTATATATTCTTTTTAAAATTAAATTTTAACGAAGAATCTTGCTTTATTAAGTAATAGTAGCTTGGCAGATTAATGTTTTAGTTATGCTTTCTGAAAATTATAAAATCTGAAAATCATATATGAAATATTTAATCGAATCTTAATAATTGCGCTATACTATTTATCGAACAGAAAATAAGTTTTTAATTTTCTTAAATGGAAAAGCTTTGAAGGTGAATATAACGTTTCCTGAATGAATTGATTTCGCTTATCACTTTTACAGCATTAAACCAGAACTAAAGTTTTGAGGGATATTGGCCATGCGTTGAAAAGCTACCGAGGTCGCTATTCAAGCGTAGGCTTATTGGTGTATGAAATTGCGGAAGGCAAAGGGAAGTGCAGTTTCTTGATGAAAAAAACTAGAATTTAAAAACGTTGTTACATTATTTTTGTTTACGATTGTTGCTAATAGAATTCTCAACAAACAAGCTTGAATTCGTTGCTAATATATATCTATCGGGATGAAGAGCAAGTTCATTCGTCAATTTAGAACAGAAATTGATTAATTTAAAACAGAATTTGGTAATATAGTTTCACGGATGTACATTAAAATGTTTTAGCGCGTAAGATCCAAAAAAAAAAATTGTTATCCGTAATCGTCAGATAAAACGATAGAGAATAGATTTTATTGCTAAAGAGAAAGATGATTTTTAATCAAGAAACGCCTATGGAACGTACAAGGAAGTCCTTTACGACGTGACGGAATTGGCGTTTACTCTTGTTGAGCGCAGGGGGACTTATTAACGCGTATACGAGCGTTGCTTGTTCGTTCTAAACGGCTTCGCGAGGGGGTAAGAAGAGGTATAAGGCTGGAGGGAGAGACGCGGCCCGGCCGGCTAATATAAGCAGTACCTGACGCAGCATCCGCAGTCAGTCAGATCTGCGCCGGCAATCGTATTACTTTGGCACTCGAGATCCCGCGCGGTTGCTTTCACTTTTCGTGCGGTTAACCGATTACGTGCTCATCTTTACTGATTACGCAGGTAAAAATCCATTTTCGAATCGTTCACTCAAGCCTTACATTTCGTTTCTCGAGTTTTGCTTGGCTCCGAACAGTAACTGTTGCATGATTTACGACTTCTAGGAACAGATTATCTATTCATTGGATATTGTAATTAGTTAATTTTTGTTAACAGCTTACAAGCAGCCAATTCACTTTCAATAATATTTGGAAGAAAAACAGTACTAATGATAACGGTTTTGACTTTGTAATTTGATCGTAAAATATACGTAATAATTAACCGACTATTCAAAAAAAAACACAACAATCTGCATAATAAACTAAAGTCAAAAATGTCCAGAAGCATCTCTCAAGTTTTGAAAATATAATATTATGCGTGAAAGTTCGACGAAGTTACCTTCACCCATAAAAAGACTGAAATATTTCTCGTTTAACGTACACGTGCACGCATGTATGTCCCAAAAGGGACGTAATAAAACGTGTTCTGCTCTCTTCTTGCACTTCCACAAATTATGTAACGGCAACAACTTCAGCTTCGATCGATCGATCGATTAGCGTTGCATCAGCACACATTTTCTCAAAAGCATATGCATTAACTTCGACTTTTTTATTCACTTTGTTCCGTGCGTTTGAATATCTTGTAAAAAAAATTGTATTACGAAATATAATCAGTGTAGGTAACTGATTGCACTTTGAAACTAATGTTTTGAAGAGTATTATGTATAAAATTATAGTTGATTAAGTCATTTTGGAATCTTCGGGGAAAATTTGAATATTCGATAGATTTTATAATATTTTTCCTGCATTTTCACTCATAAAATTATAACAGTGAATACTAGAATTTGTTTATTTTTTATTTCAGATTCGTCGGAATGAAGAAAGTAATTGCTCTGATTTTGGCATTCATCGCTTGTGCTTATGCCGAGGTAATTCATGACTACGAATAAGAAGAATCAAATTTACTATTAGTGAAGTTCAGTTTATATGTTTTATACAGCTGAATTTATAAATCTACATGATATTACAAAATAAAAAAGTTATTTTTCGTACTTAAAAACAAGAAAATCAAATAAATCTTTACAAAAAATGAAAATAAAGCTGTATTTATTATATAAAGCATTTATTGTTTCTAAAAGTCAATACGAAAATATTCTTGGTTTGTTCAATGAAGTTCTTTTATTACGTAATTCAGTCAGATAAATTTAAGAATATAATAATCTAATAGTAATTTTGTAAATAATAGTAACAATCCTTTATAGCATTGTTTTTCTTACAAAATTTTTAATTTCATTTTCCAACATTAATTAATAAATTAAACCTACATTAGGAATTAACTGCGACGGTGCTATTATCGCCGGACCCCGCATTTAAAGACAAAAATGTAACTGGTACATTGAAACTCACTCAAAGCGTAGCTAATGGACCAGTGACCATTACTGGAAGTATTAAAGGTCTCAACAAGGAAGCGCTTCATGGTTTTCATGTTCACGTCAAAGGTGACTTGAGCGAAGGCTGCAAGTCTGCTGGACCTCACTTTAATCCACAGAAGGTAATATAATATTATAAAATTGATATTTTATATTTTCGCAGTGTATATAATAAGGCAATTCTATTTTAATTATTTTCGTTTAGATAATTTTTATGAAAAGAAAGGCAGAGTTGCGCGATAAGCCAAATAAAGTAAATATATATATTTTGTAACATTATATCCGTCTTTTTTTTTTTTACTAAATACTAGAAATATCTATTCTTGAGAACGCGTACAATTTTCAAAAACTGCAAAAGTACAATAAAACCTTTAACTAACTGAATGCATGAGAAGTGCAAAGCAAACATCGTCTAAAAAAGAAACGTCCTTCATTCCAACTATCGATCAGAATCTTCCTTGAATGCAATGTAAATTGATTATGTCATGAAAGCGATGCAATCGAATGGCACACGCGTGTACGCCGTCGAAGCACACAAACGTAAAGCTTCATCGTTGATATGTACGTTACACTTTCCACCTGGCAGGTAAAGCACGGCGCACCCGAAGAGTCGACTCGCCACGTAGGTGATCTCGGTAACATCAAGTCCAACGCCGAGGGTGTGGCCCAGGTCAGCATTAACGACACGGTCATCTCGCTCAGCGGACCCAACAGCATCATCGGCCGTGCTTTCGTCGTTCATTCGCAGCAGGACGATCTCGGCAAAGGCAATTCCACTCTGTCCGCGGAAACTGGAAACGCCGGAGATCGCTGGGCTTGCGGTGTCATTGGCATTGTGTAGGTTCACAGCTACGACTTGCTAGAACGCAGCGAGACGTCGCCAATTTTGCCATTCAACTCGCATCAGGCTTTTACGATCCTTTTCAGAGCTCTGAATGGAAAATTGCCGTAGCAACGTTGTACGGAGTATACAGCGAGGATTGTGCTTTACGCTCAAGTTTCTTACGTCGAAAATATATTTAAATATAGTCGTTTGAGCTAAACTTCTTCGTATATTAAATTGTACAATTCGCATATCGAGGAGCAGGCTTCTATTGTAAATAGCGCAAACGCATCGATAACTCGGTAGAATCATAAATAGACTGTTGTTGATCCTTCTTTCATATTCCTTCCAATGTATGTTATCCATATATATGTCCTTTATATCTTTGATAAAATAAATGAAAGTTAAATCAAATATTTGAGCATACTTTTTTTATATTATACTAATGACTGGAACAAGTATTTATATTTTAAAAGTATCATTAATCAGATATATCAGTCAAATACTTTTACCATAATTTTGTGTCAGAAAATCAATTTATTCTCTATAGATAGACCCAACATATTGGTTACCTGACTGTGTCAAAGTAAAAAATTATTAAACAATTATTTAAATTATATAAACTTTTATTAATAATTCGTAAACCTCTCAAAATATTTTCTTTTGCCTTATGTTAAAATAGGAAGAAGTCGAAATATAAATGTATACATTTTCGGGTACATAGTATTTTAATATATATATATATATACGTTCAGCATAGTACATTAGTAGAACTTGTAGTAATATTTTTATAATTCTAACGTCAAAAGTAAAAAGTCAAACAGTCGACGGGTAGTAGTGACTTTTCTTATTTTTTATTTTTATTTTAATTCAAATTTATTTAATGAAATTTTGTAATAGATTTTTAATATCATTGTTCAGATTCTAAATACAAAACATGATATATAATATAAAATTAATAATAGTTAAAAATATAAAAATTAAAATCACATAATAATTAAAAACAAAGAGTGTAACGCAGGTTAAAAAGTAAATTCACCCGTTTATATAAATGTCCTATTGAAGATTTAAGGTCTTTCATAAACTTTGCCATATACGGCTTTTAAAAACTATAAAAAGAATAAATTTATTAAATATATATATATATATGCATAGCCTTTCATAGAGTACAATTTTATGCGCTCCACGTGTGCATGTAACATATACTTGTAACTTTTTAACGAAAAATGCAATAAAATATTCATCGATTTTATTTCGATTTCTGTTTTACTGTTTATTTATTGAAGTATTTTTACGTGTACAATAAATTATTTTAAGAAATTTTATTTAATGATTTTTTATGGTTTTAAAAAAATACCTTTCATAAGATATAATATCAAGTAAAAGACATAAGTAGTATTCAATTGTATATTTTTCTAATATTCAACCAATGCTTTTGCTCGCAGGAGTATACGTAACAGTACGAATACATTTACTTGCGCGTTATATGTATTGCATTTGTTGTAGTTCTTTTATAATAATTTGAATAAACATCTAGAAATAAATATGTTGGTAAAAGTTTTAGTTTTTATAATCTAGATAATGTGTTAAGGTAAATTTGACCATGTCCTTTTTCCTTTCCTCGATAACAAAAACACGATTGATATTTTAACAGTTTATAAGTAAAATAAAGGTAAATTTTGCCTAAAAAAATTCTAGCTTATTTGTGAAAAAACAGATTGACCATCATTAATCTAATTTTTATTAAATTAATTATATTTCTAAATTAGAGTTTTAAATCAATTTTTATCAAATGAAAGATCGACAAGGAAGGGTATTGCTAAAGATTAACGCAATGTGGAGCACAGTCCTCGTAAAATTTTCCCTTAAAGCACACATACTACCTTTGCAAGTAGTGTTAACCTAGATAATAAAGTAATCGTATTTATTGATTTTTTTCGCTTTGCTTACAGGTCTCCAGAAGGGAATTGGCCGAACTCTGCCTCTTCTTTGCAGAACACTGGAATGGTTCTTTTCCTGTCCAACGTTTTATATTTCGCACTCATTAAAAACTAACTCAAAAGTTTTTATCTATAAAATAATGAGCCAAAAATAATTCTTTTTATCGTTTCACATTAATTTTGCAGTTTATTTTTATTTGTATCTAAAAATTGTGTTTGAAAATTATTAATTTTCTCAGTTATTTATCTTACTTTCTACGGTAGGCTAAAAGCTACAGTTTTCCATATTTTCAAATTCAATATTTTTCATAATTCGTTATTACTATATATATTCTTTCATTTTTATTTTAGATACTGTAAAGCAAATCATCTATATTTTGATTTTTAAATGTTAAAAAAATTGAATAATTTTCTAAATGATAGATCATAAAAGAAAAAAAATTTAATTTATTTAAACATCTAACAAATTACAAGTTTCATTCATTTGTCAAATGAAACGCAGGTATGAATGTAAATAATATTTTGTACATTTTCTGCCTAATAACTGATGGTGCATGTATACATTTGCAAAATCAATTCATTGATCGTCCTTAATGATAGTCGTCAGAAAGCTAACGTGTCAAAATTATTATCAACGAAGCCAAATCTATGTTAATGGAGATACATTTTGTGTGAAACGTAAATAATTTCGATGGTTTATCATGTTCTGGGCGTACTTAATTGTACTAAGCAGCAAAAGAACTTTATAAGTGGGGCAGAAATCCGTAGATTACTACGATTGATAAGGTTACTTATTGTTGATTTCTTATCGTTCTTAAACTAAAATATGTTATTTTCTAAGAATATTAGAATAAAAAATATATTTACTATAATTTGCGCATTATATTCATTATAAAGAATTTTATTTTTGTTTTATAAAAAATATCTAGAAAACCGAAAATGTTTATATAATTAGAAGTTCAAGAAACTAATCTTGCTTGAACAGATATTTTAAGAAGTTTTTTTTAGAATCTAATAGCTCAAAAATATATACTTTGAATACAGCTGATTATATTATACACAAATAAAATTAAAAAAAAAAAAAATTGTTCACCCACTCAATATCCTTCAGTCTTTTATTAATTTTTAGCCTATTCCACAAACTTTCAAAATCTCGAGTGTGCTTGTGGAGATCTGTTTCTTTTTTTCCTGAAGCTCTGAAGCAGTAAAAGGGTCATTTGGTCTGTCCCTGTCGCAGTAACCATAGAGACCCAGCAAAGGTAACAGTGACACACGCGTAGGTTCGCCAATCGCGTGCTGGTCTCGCCACGGCGTTCTCCACTCATAGGGGAAGCGATGCCTGGCCAATCGTCCAGAGCTAAAGAAGTAGGTGCCGCCGATCGATCCTGACGGTCGTTCGCTTCGTTTTAATCGAAAGGAGAATTATACTCGCTGGTATCCACGGGGGTGCATTGCCAGAGCCGCCGCGCAGCCAGTCAGTACTGTCAGATCGTTCGCAGTCGCAACTATAGGTCAAGACAAAAGAAGCGCGAAAACAAAGAGAGCGTTGTAGATTGCCACGAGATGCTTTAATTTGGAATTCTTTTTATAACAAAGCTTTCAAGCTGTTTAATTAAAATTTCAAATGCGCGATTAAGAATTCAATTTTTTATTACTTCTGCAGAATTTTTAGAGGCTTTTGTGATTGAGTGTGTGCACCGGTTGGATTTTTTCTGTTCCCTAAATTTGAGTTGTGGGTAAAGAATTTGCGAAGATGGATTCCTGTAGCATGAACACCATCAAATATGTTTTATTTTTCTTCAACTGTATATTTGCAGTAAGTATTCCAATTTGATTTATTGCCTAAGCCCATTAAAAATTAAGTAAGTCTTGCCCAAGCAATTTAACGTACATTTTCAAGCGGTAGGATTTTCAAATATAATAAGTTATAAAAATTAAAAAAACAAATCGAAAATAAAGTTGAACTTTGAGAAACCTACTACCATTTTTTTTTCAAAATCTAGTGATATATTATATACATCGTATATACACGGTTGAAAAAAATATATTCTAAAGAGATAAATAATAATAAAACGTATCGTATTGTGTTACACAAGTTGATTTAAATTTTTTTAAATTCATTTTATAATACACCTCAAAATAGTTTAAATATTTAAATATTTAAAACATCTAAACACTAACGGCATCAATTTCATATAAAATTTTTAAAAGTTAATGTGATAAAATTCCTAGAAAAGAATATATTTCTTAGGAATTATAGTCAATAATCTTATACTATAGACTTACGAGAATTTTATGATAAAACTTAAAAAATGGGGCCACTAAACCATGTGGCCACAGAGAGAGCATCAATTGAAGATATACCGATTGGCGATTTTCACTAATGATTGGTTCGTCTAGGTGACCGTTTTAAACACTTATTTAAAGCATTAAATTACGAACGATAACTAATATTAAAATAAAGTTATTTTCATTGTTGATAAGCAGTTACAAGTTTGCATACACTTATATAGAAATAAAAATGAGACCTTATTAAAACTTAAATTTAGCTAGGTGAACTACCTTAAAAATTAAAACAGAAAAAGAATATACAAAATTGAATATTCATAAACATAATGTAAAAACAACATGTAAATATATTCAGTTTCCTTATCTTTTAACAATAAAAAGTTTATATCATATTAGAATAACTTTAAACAAAAATCCATCAAGAATCCAGAGAACTATAATTTTATTTTCTAAATTTTACATATTGTGGAAATGTAATTAATAGTTTGATTATTTCTAATTATCTTATATAATCATAATTTTCTTAAATTTAAATAAAATTTTAAAATTCCCAATTATTGATACAATTCATGTAATAAGTAAACTGATTATATTATTGAAAAGATTTCTAAACATTAATTTTGTAACGTTTGCATATTTCATTAATAAGCAAATGCAAAATTAAAAATTAAACGGAATTTAACCCTTTTTTTTAATTAAACCTTTAGATTTCTGGCCTTGGAATCATCATAGCAGGTGCTTTGGTCTTATCAGATGTAAATGAGTTCAAACACTTTTTGGAAGGAAGAATAATAGCACCACCTATTGTACTAATAATTGCCGGAACAATAGTCTTTGTTATTGCATTTTTAGGGTGCTATGGAGCCATAAAGGAGTATTACAACTTATTAATAGCGGTAAATTCATAACTTTACGTATAACTTTATAAAATTTTAATATTTTTAGTAAGTATCGGCTGTAATCATTAAAAATAAGTTTTGCGTTTTTTTTTTAAAGTTTAATCAATATATTTAATAACCTACTTATTATATAATATATAATTACTTCGCTAATCTAAAATATTTATTAATTATATATCTACTTTAGTTTGCTGTAGCGCTTTTGGTCATTTTCATCGTAGAATTAGCAGTAGGTATTGCTGCAGCCGTCTTTAAAAATGATTTTGATACGGGAATGAAAACTGCTTTGAAAGATTCTATGGCAAAATATTCCGAATCAGCTGCTGATAAATCTGCATGGGATAATGTTCAAGAAAAGGTAATAACATATTTTGTATAAATATGAGTTTAAAACAGAAGTACAACACAAAAAAAAAATTAAAATTATTTTTTATGGTTTGCTTAGTTTAATTGTTGCGGAGTTGATTCGCCTAGTGATTGGCAACAAGCTGATGCAAATACATTTTCTCGTGGTCTTCCTGGATCCTGTTGTAAGACTCCATCTAGCAAGACCTGCGCCAACAGCCAATTTGAAGCTTATCAAACGGGTTGCTTCACTCAATTAGAAATGAAAGTTCGGACAAATGCAAAAGTCTTGATAGGGGTTGGTATAGGCATTGCTTTTGTTGAGGTAAGAAAAATTGATATTCACATCATTATAAAAAGACTTAGAAAAATATTTTAATAACAAAATTTAATAAGAGAAAAAAGAAAGTTATTTAATTAAAAACAAAATTTGCAGATTACATAGAAATTGTTTAAATGTATATTAATTATTCGTTAGATTATTAAACAATCAATTATATTCTGTATTGTTTTTATATGATTAATCAAAAATATTAATATTTCAGGTTGCTGGTATAATACTAGCTTGTTTCCTTGCTTATGCAGTAAAAAGAAAAAATGAAGGAAAGTAAAACAAAAGATTAAGATATATCTAATAAAATAAAGGCTTCATCAAATAAAAACGTGTTTATAATGTGGACGTGAATACGTAATATATAATCAAAATTAAGTCTTTTTTCCAAAAATTAAATTATTTTAATCTTCATATATGTTCATACAAATAATTAAGAGTAACCTGCGGCAATTATGTTACTGCATTAAAAATTAGTTAAAATTACAATTTTTAACCATATTAAATTACTGATAGAAGAAATCTATATATATTTGAATGTCAAACTATATAAATACATTGTTCATTCATCAATATTGTCAATGCACTCTAAGTTTAATTTCTTTTTATTGATATTTTATATTAAACTAATCAATATATCAAATAATCAATAATATCAAAAGTTGTCTCATATCAATTAAACGAAAATCTTTAGTGAAATTATAATATTTCGTAAAAATATATTGTTTATAAAATATTTCATTTTGGATTCATAAAACATAAGCATGGACCGAATAAAATTTATATAATCTTGTAAATTAAATTCTATATATAAGTTGTAATAATTTTTATAATATTACTTATTATGTACAAAAATATTATATTCTGTATTAATAAAATTAAACTATACCAATTTTAACAGAATTTTTTGTAGATTACAAGAAAGATTAACCAATATAATGAAATTTAAAAAATTGTTTAAATATACATGAGCTGTATATTGTACACTTCCTATCTATTTTTATTTATATATTACTGAAAACTGGATAATTTAATACATCTGATCTGAAAGTAAATAAATAAAATTAATAAATTATTTTTAAATAAAACTTTGGAAAAATTATTACAAATGTAATTTTATTTATGTTTACTATTGGAAATAATTTTTTTTAGTACAGTCGAAATTTTCCAATAAAAATGATTCATTCAAATAATATATAAACTTGAGTTGAGTAAATTGAAACAAAATTCTTAATACACCTACTTTAAAAAAATTATAATATTTATTAAATGATTGAAAATTAAAGGTATTACGAAATGAATTTAAGATCTACCAAATAATTGTATTAACTGTGTTGTAACTTATTGTTCTAAATTTTATTATTTTTACCTATAAGTCGTATGCGCACTTGGTGTCCAAAAATGAGTGTTATGATAATCATAATCCGGTCTGTATATATTATTTTCTTGATGGTTTGATATTTCTTTGTAATTTTCTGCTTCTCGTTGAAATGTAGCAATTTGAGCAAGAGGATTATTAGAAATTGATGTTTCGGTATTCTTCTTACTTTGCATGTACAAATTGAGTAATTTTTCTCCTTCATTCAAAGTTCGACAAAGAACGTAGGATAAAACTATTGACAATAACTAAGCAAAATTGGAGATGGTTAATATTTAGTTAACTAAAATATGTTATTTTATGTTGGCATAATTATTATTACATTAAAATTTGTTTTTATTTATTATAATTTTATTAATCTTATTTTTGCAAGTGATTTTTAGCATAATTTTTTAAAGATATTAGATATATACCCTTGAAATCTCAATGAAGTTAAATTGTAAGATATACGAGAATAAGAGGAATAATTATACAATTTATTTAAACGTAAAATTTCTACATCCTCGGAAACTTTTTGAGGGTGTTGTAAATTTCAATTATTCATTATTAATTTAAGAATATACTTCCATTAACAAGTCATACTTACAAGAAATCCTTCTACAATACAAATAATTATAAATAACCAAAGGTTGTATTTATTCATTATATTATATAAAACGAAATAACATCCTTTTCTGTATATTCTATGTTTGACATGTTCTTCAAAATTGGAACATGCTTCGTCTAAATTACAGCAAGAGCCTGGAACATAACCCAAAATCAATTTCCAGTCACTATAATCGTTGATTCCACAACAATGAAACTGAAAATAAAAAAAAATATTTTTTAATGTACATTAATTATTTTATGTACTGTACATTTATGAGTTTTTCATAAATTAATTCTATACTCTAAATTATATATAAGTTTGTAAATTTAAAATTATAACCAACGTACTTGCCTTCGGCGCGCTCCCGCACGCCTTGATACATTAATAACAGGGACATACAATTTCCTATAGTAATTTCACAATCTTTTTAATACAATAGAACTTAAAATTCTTGATGTACTTTTCTATTTTAGTCGTACCCGCATATAATGTTGCAGGACTATTATTTTTTATTATATAGTAAAATATATTCCTGCAATATTACAGCATAGTAATACTTTCTATACTTTTAAACTTTACCTTAGATTGAAAAACGTCAACATCCTTTTCCTGGGTGTCATAGTCATTAAACATTTCTTTGAGTACATATAGCGCAGAATTCACCAATGAATCGAAATTATAGTAAAAGTAAATCCAACTGACTAATGTAGATACAAGTAAGAAGCATGATGAAATATAAAACTGAAAATTACCAATATATCACATAACTATGTGTCTATTATATATGTAATGAAAGAATTTATAATACTTACTATTAAATACTTACTATTAAAATTCCTCTATAGACATTTTGCCATACACTGATAATTCCACACCAGCCCAAAGCAATCAAAATGATCGAACCTATAAATAATACTAAAGTAGGCGTGTATATAAAATATTGTAAATATGCATCCAAATCATAAAAGAATTTCCAAGTAGAAATAGATCCAACTAGAATAATTGCACCTAGAACCTAAATAAAGAAGAATTATATATTATAATAGAAATAAATGTATAAACTTTATTACCACTAAAAATTATAGTCGAGAATTAGGCTTGACATACTTAATATATCTTAGAATTGATAAAACAACTAAATTAAATAATTAAATATTTTAATACTATGATATAATTTTTTTATTTACTTTAAAGGATATCGCACTAATCTTATGGAAAATGGATACCATAGGAGTTCATGATTTTGAACGTTCACACATACACACACAAGCATGCATACACACATGCATGCTGACAATACTCTTCATCGCAATTTTCCGCCCACCTTTTTCCAATTTCATTGAAATCGCGTATTCTTTACATAAGAGAACTTGCAAAGTTTAAGCCAATTAAACCAAGACCCATTTCACATCAGATTATGACGAAGTCCTTGATATATATTGTTATAAATTTGGTATAGATAACAATGTGTAAAATATGCACATATTGGTAGGAAATTCGAAAAATATATATTCTTAAACGAATATGAAAGCTTATACATGTTCTGATAATAATGATCAAAATTCAAATTAATTTTATACTTATTAAAAAAAAGATTTGAAACATAAGTACGTTATTCAATTAAATGTATACATTGTGAAAAACATTGAAGTGACTTAAGATATATATTTAATCTATGATTACGGCGTGACAGCAGTGGTCTATAGGTTAATAATTTAGTACTTACAATTAAAATTATACTGGAAGCTGTGTGAGTAAATTTCAGTGGACGTAATTTTTGAATTTGAAATTTTAACATTTTTTCAAGTTCAGTAATGTTAAGTTTAGTTTCCATCTTACACAATTTTTTAAAAATAATTTTTTATTAATGAAACTGCTTTGATCACGAAGTTAAAGCTTGACTAGTACTTACGATTCTGATAAGCATTCCTCAATCCAAGAAGTTGTAGCCTATCTTAAGATTATATCTTCTATAATACATCATTAGTTTTACTATGAAGAATTATGTACAAAAAATAGTTGAATAATTATTTATTTTAATTCACTTAATTATTATTACGTTTCTTAAGCCGTTCATAATTAAGTTTTTATTTTAAAATTAAATTTTGACTTCATTTATTTAATTTTATTTAATATTTTTAATATTTTAATATTTAATAAAAATTAAATAAAGTTTTTCAAAATATTTTATAATAATTAAGTAGTTTAAATTTTTTTATTAAATTAAAAAATTTCTGAAATTCTGCTCACTACATGCGCTATATATTGAATGAATGAATATGAATTTTCATTGGTAAAAGAGTATATATTGTATATAATAGGTTTTATTTGCTAACATTTTAGAATACATAGCCATGTTACAAAAACATTGCGCGCGAAATACAAAATACAATATAAATACTGCGTTCAACTAATAATAAAAATTTCGCTAAATTTTAACAATTCTATGATCATATACGGATAAGAAGGATACCGCTGAACGGACCAAATTTTAACACTTTCCTAATGTCTCTTTATAAAATTTCCTCTAAACGAATTATAAAGATCACAGCACGACAACATGTGTTCAATGTTATCTGAATCTTTACCATATTTAAATCGATTGCTATCTACTATTTTCTGCCGGATAAAACTATTGAGCGAAGAGTATATATTTCGTCTATCTAGCGAGTGTCGTCATCTACAATGTTTTTGAGGAAACATAGATGTTCCTACTTTACCGATGTTTTTTAATTGTATATATTAAAAGTTTTTAATATCTATAACATATATATACATATAATTTTATAAAAATTGTTCTAAATTTTAAGGTATTTTTAAATCTCTAATTTTTTATTTCGTACATTATACAAATGACGTACAGCATCTAATGATTTAGTTTAAGTATCTCAATAACGGACAGAAGGAGCAATTGGGTTCCGTGGTGTAGCGGTTATCACGTCTGCTTTACACGCAGAAGGTCGCCAGTTCGATCCCGGCCGGAACCATTTTTTTTTAATAAAAAAATGATTATTTTAAATATGTATTAATATTTATTAAAATTTTATTTAAATTTGTTTTAATATAATTATAAAGTTTTAAAAAAACATGAAGTTGGGGATTGGCGCCCGAGCGCACAGGGGGGATTTGTCCCCCTAGTACATATAAAAATACAAGATAATAATATAATTTTTATTGACAAAATAACTAAATTTTGTTCACATTACTTTAATTTAATTAATCTATTTTAAATGTTTCCTGTATACATGTACGATATAGCTATCAAGTGTGTAGGAGGGTAAATTAAATTTCAAAGTTTTTAGAATAAATTTAAAATATTGCATTTGTTTCATCTTTCAATTTTCATTCATTTCTTTGTTCATTTTTTTATTCATTTGTATAAATATTGCTTGATTAAATCATTAAATGTTACATTGAAATTGAATCTTATGAGTCGTTCGAAGTTCTTGGCCTGATGCAGAGATGGCGCAAACATGATCGAATGATTATTATGCGATTGCTTTCTCGTTTCAAAATTAAAAAAATAACTCGTTAAACGAAGATTTACTACGCTATTAAAAAATTTATTTTCCTGCATAGACCGATATAGTTTGTTTATATTTAAAAATTATTTTTTTTTTTTTTTTTTTTGTATTAGTTTTAACAGTATTTTATTCAATAGTTTATTCAACTAATTCAAAAGTACAATATTTCCAGAATATATTCTTCCTGGAAAAATTAATTTTTTAAATTCGCAGTAAATAACCCTGGTAAAATTTCCAGCATTGAAAATGGCCAGGAAAATAGTTAATAGACAAGTCCCATGGGTATTTAATAGGTCTCAATGAAACACTTTTTTTTCACATGATTTCCCTATTAAATGATCTTTCTTAATTGACATGGCTATTAAATAGCTAAGAAAGTTATAAGAAATATATGCTGTAATAAGAAATATATCCTAACATAACATGATAAGTTGCACCTTGTAAATACGTAAGAAAAAATTCCCAATTTTAAATTGCCAAAAAATTTGATTTTAATAGCTAAGAATAGAATTATCAGCTTTCAAAACTTTAATTATAAATCTTTCTTTATGGTTCAGTATACACTATTAAACGTAAATAAGCTAATATAAAACTAAAATAAATATAAATATAGTAAATAATTTGCTTTTATAATGTAGACGGACAATCACTAAAATTCTCTTCTAGTGTGACATTGAATGTGACGAGGTTACGTAGCCTTACTTTTGTAGAACATTTAGAACAGCTACTTAATACCTTAAAAATGGGTTAAGGATTTTATTCTATTAAATGCTTAATTCATGTAAAAAATACTTTTCATGCTAGGAAATTATATTCTAAAAATTAAGGTTAGCTCGTTGATACCTAATCTTATTTTCTGCTACCTATTTCCTAGATAAGCAATGTTTTCCATTTCTACCAGGGAAATGTAGTAAATTTTCAATATATTGTCTAATTCAAGAAGATTATCTGAGAACCGCTTCTACGCTCACTGCGTTCCGATTCAACCGAGCTACATTCAATTTAGTCTCTTTTAGTTTTCCCAAATCTCATCACCGAGCGGACGTCAAAATGTTTAAACTATAAATGTGACGTGTGAAAAATGATTAATAATTTTAATAATTAAAATTAAATGGAACAAAAATAAAATAAAATTATTTGCTTACAAATTAAAACTTTAACTTTAAACAAAGTAAAGCAAAAAAATAATTAACATAGAGGGTCTTTTTTTATCATATATATGAACGATCTACTATTAGATATGCCAAAAGACTCCGTCTTGTCTTATGCTGATGACACTGTCCTCATCGCTGATGACAGTGTATGTAACATTATATTGAAGTTTAATAATGGCTCTAATGTTAGGAAAAAAATATAACCTCAAATTTGATTCGAGCGTCTTCTAGCCGTGGTTTACTTCTTTTAGTTAGTACATTTTACTAATTGTCTCGGTAAAACTTTAGAGCCAGATAAAATTTCAGAAAAGTTGGCACTTTTTACTAAAGAAAATAATAAAATTTCTAAATTTCCTTAATAAAAATTAAAAATTAATTTTTATTCATTTTACTAAGCCTGAAAGTAAAATTTATATGAAATAGTCGTTAAATATTATTGAATATTGTAAAATGGCAGTCTGGCCTCCAATTACCGAGGAAAATAGTAATTTTGACCTAATAATTTTTAATTTTTAACCAATAATTTATATATTTATAATTTATTTTAAATAGTTAAATTTGTTATTGCGTCCTTTCCATCAGGACTTAAAAATTTCAACTATACATTAAGTTTTAAATACTAAAGCTATTTAGATTAGAAAGTGTAATAAGTATCAATTAAAATAAGTTGTTTTTTATCTTTCTCTTTACATTCTTTTTTTATCAATTATTTATCACAATCGTTTTATGCCTGCATCAACACTGTTTTATTAGAGGGCATTCCTCATTAATAGACAGAATAATTTGCTATTGAAAAAATCGACAATTTAAATAATTACATAGATTAACTTTATACGAACAAATACTAAACTTGTTAATGATATGTTAGCTTCGTATTACTCTAGTTTTTATTCAAAGTTTCAGTAATTAAGTTGTAATTTTTAAAATTGCCTAACAATTTCACCACCTATTTAGAATGATGGTGCGTAATTTTTATTTTAACGGTATGACAGCCGGTTTTTATTTCAGTTGAAACGTTTTTTTTTTGCAAATAACTAAGTAAAGGATATAGAAATTTACAAATTTTAGTGAAAGAAACATGAAGATATCGAAAAATTTGAATCCAACATTAAAATCTAAGTTTAAAATATTTTATCCTCAATGGCTTTCAGGAATTGGAGGTAATGTACGGTAAAAAAAATTAATTTTTTCCCAGTATACAAAAATTTACCGAATCTTTCGTCGCCAGTTTAAAACCGCTGCCAAGTCATTGGCAGTTAGCTTCCTCCTAACTAATTTATTGTTCCATTATTATCTTGTTTTTATTATTATTTTATATTTATATG
>UCOM01003260.1:0-19239 GCA_900474385.1 Ormyrus pomaceus | reverse complement strand
CGCGCATATGCAAAAATGGTGTTAGGATTTTCGACTCAGAATTGGCTCCTCTATAAGGTACTTTCTTACTGACAATACCTTTCGGAACACCCGTAAATGGATCCGATGATATCAGAAGCTTATGAATCAAATCAGTATATGTCTGAATTCTGCCACATTTTCGCGTATTGAACTTTCTGAAGTATTTTAGATCTTTATTGTGTGATTCTTGCGCTTCTTCTGATAAGACTCCTATAGGTATTAGTACACAATATTCGATTACTTTTACGCCATGACAGAGTATAGTGTGTACTGCTAAAGGAATGTAATATCAAGTATATAACTGTATGTATAGCTCAAAAGTTTCCTTAGCATATTCATCGAATTTGATACAGTTGATTGGGTAACCATCTTGCGAGAGTTTGCAGTATAATACCATATATTTCAATTAGTTTTTCGTCGACACCTGCTATTTCAGCGGTCAATTTGGGATCACGGAAGAACCTCCTAGCTGTATTTCCATCGTTAGAGTTGCCGGATCCTTGTTTTGGATAGTCTACGAGAAGACCAGTTTGCTCTCTAAATTTTTTTTGTTTTATCTCTTTCATTTCCTATACTTTTTCAGTATATTCCTTCGTGACAGACCACTTACGAAATGGTAGGCGATAGGCTATAGACAAGGCATTCTCCATAAAAAGTATGGAGAGTTGAAAAACCGTATTCAAAGTTTTCTTCAATTTCTAGTCTCCTAGACAATAAATCTTTATTATTCATTTCTGAAAGTAATGCTTTGCAGAGAGTGCACGATGGAGCAGATGCTATTCCTGTTAAAGCCTGTCGCACTTTACCATCAATCATGGTTAAGTTCATTACATGATTAAGTTGAAATTTTCCAACTTCAGTTTCGATTATCTTTGGTGTCAATAATCGAATTTTCTTTTATATTATTAACAGTTTCTCTTATTCTATCTGGTGTTTCTTTACAATATTCAAAAAGGATAGGTCGGCAATGACATACTGAACCAGGTTGCTCATTACACCAGATAACTACTCGTCTAGTGTCAGCCTCTGCTTTCAAAGTTAGCGGTACCATTCATAAAGAAAATATGCTTGAATCTGGCAGCGTTCCATCTAAAAATTTTTTTTTAAACTGGCTTTGATCAGAAGTTCCATCGCATTTGTACGGCATACATAACGATATTGGTGTTGAATTGTTTTAAGTTTATTAAAACATCTGGAATAAGTAGTGTGCGCGAGGAAGTATGATTCACCAAATCTTGCAATTCAATACATGCACCCTTTTCAATAATATTTATGCTCGTAGATAAAGGATAACAAGCCTCTCTAGCTAAGCTAAGTTTTTTAAAAGGTTTAAGGGTATTGGCATTTTTAGCGCTAACTTGCTTTCTAAGTGTATCGATTGTAATTCTGACAATTTTGCGTCTTCTATGAAAGCCAAACATTCTTCGTCTTAAAAGCAAATGACATCATTTATATCTGACCAGGAGAGTATCACTTGTTTGGGCCATGGATTTTGTTCAAACTTTGGGATATGTTTTCTAATGTTAAAATATGAAAGAAGCCGCGTCCGTTCGGTCTAACGCTCGATTTTTCAAAAGTTATGAGCTCTTTTAGCGAAAAGCTAAGAAAAATCGATTTTTGTTTAATCACATATAACTTTTCAACTGTTAATTGTAGAGTATTTTAACTCCCGGCATTTGAAAGGTGAGATCAAATCCTATCGATTAAAAAAAAGACATCCAAAAATCTTTATTTGGTCAAAAGTTATGGCCCAACAAAAAATGACCATTAAAATAGCATAAAAAAATCCACAAAAATTCATTTACGTAATTTTAGCTTCTTTTATTACAAATTTTTATTTAGCTATAACTTTTGACCAAATAAAGATTTTTGGATGTCTTTTTTTAATCGATAGGATTTGATCTCACATTTCAAATGCCAGGAGTTAAAATACTCTAAAATTAACAGTTGAAAAGTTATATGTGATTAAACAAAAATCGATTTTTCTTAGCTTTTCGCTAAAAGAGCTCATAACTTTTGAAAAATCGAGCGTTAGACCGAACGGACGCGGCTTCTTTCATATTTTAACATTAGAAAACATATCCCAAAGTTTGAACAAAATCCGTGACCCAAACAAGTGATACTCTCCTGGTGAGAGCAAAAACTATTTTGGTTTAGCTCAATGTCATGCGAAGCAAGTAATATCATCAGTATCAATCTTTTATTAAAAAGGCACCCTTTAATTTTTCTGCCTTTTCACTTCCGTTTAACGTGCACTTAATAAAGTTCACATAAAGTCGAGAACTAATTTATTAGCACGTTAGCAAACTGTAACTCAAGTGTTTCGTCAAAAATTCTTCAAAGAAAAGGGCGAGTTGCCGAGTAACTAACGCAGGCATAAATTCAAGCGCCTCCGGAGACATTTGTCAGATTGTACATTTCCGAAAGTTTCCCAGAGAAAATCGGGCGACGTCTCCGCAGCCCCCCGTTGTCTCTTTGCTTTACTTTCTCCGGCCCGCGGCTGCAGACGAGCAATAAACGGAATGGCGGCTCCCGAGATTTCCAACTTTGTTCATTATTCTAGCAATTAGCGGCTCCCGATGATGCGTGCAAACTCCTACCCGCTTACTTTTCCGCGGACGCGTATATCTCCAGTTTTTCTTCCCCTTAAGAAAGCGAGCGCTGCTATCGGCGAGGCTGCGGATATTTTTCCTCTCATTATTGAGTTAAGCGACAGCTGTAATGGGACAAAGTTGGAGACACTTGCAGAAACGTTGCTTTTTTTAAATTTATTTTAATTCGGGGGTTTTTTGATAATAAAGAATGCATTGTTGGTAGTAAAAATGCTTGTTTTGCGATTTAATTCAGATATATTTAATTTCATGAATTCATAAAAAACAATATTTTAATTAATGTATTTTATTACCCACTAAAGGTTTTTTATGCATTTATTAATAAATAGGGCTTATTCGATACTGAGTAAAATAAATAAATATTTGCAACAAATATTTAATGGTTTTTACTTTGTTTTTCAACACTGTGATGCAAACTTTATTTTAATTAAAAATATTTATAACCGTTAAAACAAATATTAATAATTTTAACGTAATCGAATAAGGTAAAATTCGCAGAAACCTAAATAATCAAACGCACTTTCCGCAAGCTATAAAGCTCTAATCGTAAAAGCATCGATAATTCCCGTTGTTTCAGCCAAAGGTTGATCAATAATTCACTGATCTCCCTGCAAAAACAGTCTGCAAATAAAGAGCTCGGAGCAGCAGCAGCAGCGTTAACAACTAATAATAAGTTAGCAAAGCGGCTTATCGGCACACAGAGCCCCTCGATACGCTCGGAGAAACGTGCGTGTGCACGTCCAACTTTTCGTACTTAAAACTCGGCGGCGGCGGCGGCGGCGGCTGCTGCGTTTTTGCCGCGGACGTGAAATCGACAGGTGCCGCCACAAGCGAGGAGGAGTCAGAAAACCGCCGGACAGCGGCTTTGCGCGACCGACAAAGCTCGCCGAGCGTTAATATTCTCTGCGCAAAAGTTCTCTCTCTCACTCTCTCTCTCTCAGAGGTACCGGTAATACTCCGACGTCGCCGCAGTTCGCGAAAGCGAAGAAAAAACCCGCGAGAGCCCAGTAGTCGGAGCCGCTTAATCGGGTTTCTTTTTTTTGCGGCCGGCGAGCAAGTTTTGAACTTCGGATTATGAATTTAAGAGGAAGCGCGCTTTTGAGAGAGCTCCTTTTTTGCGAGCGAACCTTGTATTGTCGGCTGAGGTTTTTTGGCCCAAGCTGCTGTAAAGGAGGATAACGATTTTATGGGGGTATGAATCAAATTAGAGGTTTTACCACATCAGCGTGCATGGATATACATTTTTTTTAATCAAGTTATTTATTAGTTATTAAAATTAATAAACTTATAACATTGTGTCTACCTTCTTTCAACTATTATTATCTACATTTTATCACTTAATTACCCTCTTCACAGAGTTCAATAGTTATTGAACATTTAAATTCAAGTATACCAACGTAAAAAGTGCTTCAGATTCTCGAACAAACTCCTCGATCCGAAATTGACTTGCGCAAACAAACGGCGTAAAAAAACTGGTCAATCGAAATTCCTTTGACAAAAGCATATACCGATGACGGGAGTGCCTTTACAAGCCATCATAACGTTAATTATTCACAACATCATCCCAAGTGCTTAGAGCAAGAATCTCGAGCGCTCGCTAACAGGCAAATTTTCGAAAGCACAAACAAGAGGCCAATCTCTCGGTACATAGCCGAGTGGCCTCTCTCACGGTTATTCATTAACAATTTCGACTACGCATTACAACGTCGGCCGTCGACGTGCTTGCCCGCATTATTAATCAGGGGAAATAGGTGCGCGTCGCCTTAGCAACACTCCGACGTAGGGCCCGCTGCCGATCACACGTTTATGCGAGTCGCAGCTCTGTCGAGCCCCGGGGCCTTTGTCGCGCGTTAATTAAGAGAGTCATTCGATCGCTTTTCGATGCCGGCCCTTTCCAGAAGCGGAGCTGTCCGCCTCCGCTAAGTGCCGTTTGCTAAATTAACCTTCGGCCTTTCGCTAAATTAACTTCTTTGTAGGTGACGGGAGGTTGATACGTTGTAAGCTTTCGGTCGTGCGTGTCGAACGCCAGGGCGACGTTCTAGTTTGGCATAATTGCTTCGGTCAAAGTTTTCAGTTTTTTCGTTGAATTTTAAAGAGGCTTATTTTTCGTAGAACAAAGGCGAAGTGAAGGAATTTTTGGTGAAGTTAACCGTTAATTATAATAAATTTTATAATAATAAAGTTATATTATTTGCGGCCGTTAAATTAGGATTTTATTGACTTTTTGCTCGGCCAGAATGCAGTTTGCAGTGGCTATTATTCTACTTCCTGCTTTGCGAATTTCCGTTTTGAGTTGCCTTGATTGACAGCTTGCAGAGCGCGAAAACGAAACGGGCAAATAATCTATGCATCCGTAAGTACTGTCGAGCTTATCGAGGAAGTCAGTATTGAAGTGATATTTTTAGATTTATCTTCCGTGGGCCAATCTGCGGTGCACTGCTAGAAACTAATGCAAGTGAACCACCGAATCTATAAATATTATCAGTCAGTGCCTAGAACATATCCGTTAAATTCTTAGATTTCTAAAAAGCATAATATTAAGAAGATGAATATTTCATAAATTATTATATTTACAGACACAATAATCATCGGACTGTATTGCACCAAGTTCAAATTTATTCTGCATCTAAATCAATTCTACATCAGGATGCATTGTTTAAAAAATAACTGAATCCTGGTAACTCATTGTCAGTATCCTATGCCAGAAAATCAAAACTCGACACTAAAAACGTATCAGAATATCAATGAGCGCCGAAAATACACGGATTTCGAGGAAAAAAAATGCAGAGGCAAGTACTCATGAAATTGCAAAATAATGCCTCTCTCTTTTTCGCCGGCGGCCCGTTTTGTTCCCCCCCAGGAATAAAATGCAAATCCGTCGTGAAACAGATCATTACGGCAAACGTCATTCGTTCGTCAACCGTGTTTTCGTTGTCTTGTGTACTCCAATGTCCGGGACAATAGACCGCTAACAACGACTGATCAAGTTCGTTTGGCGACGCGTTCGCGTATTACACCCCATTGCCTCGAGGCATTGTCCGCTCCTTTTTTAAGCAAACAGGATTTTCATTTCGCTTCGAAACAAGTGTGCGGGGCGCCTATTGACTGGAAGCGATTGGTTTTTTTGAAGAAGCGCCGCCGCGCGCGCCGAGCTTCGGAGATCCGTGTTTTTAGCGCTGAAAATTTGCGACATTGCGCGAGCGCGTATTTGGGAAATTATTGTTGACGCGGATCGCGAGCGCGGGTTTATTACGTCGGAGCTTTAATCAACGCGGGGATGAGCTTTCTTTATCGCGAACGAATTCGCATCGCGTTGTAATGCAGGGAAATTGTAAAGCTTGACGTTAAATGCCGCTGAAAATATAGTGGGGCTCTGATTATTTTCTTTTACGATATACGTACGTTTCGGTTGTTCAGGGAAAATCAATCATCTCTGGTTGATTGAAAATTAAGAATGATTGATCTGAATCGCATTCAATTATGCGGTTAAAACCTGCAGCGAAACCATTAATTTATTTAATATCTGCATTGATTTACAAAGAATTAAATGGCAATTACAAAGAATGAAGGCAAATTATAATTACTTTCATCAAGATTGAAGTTTTATTAATATTATTAACAGCGTTTAATTATGATTATTTAACATTCAAATAAAGGACACATACTTCTAAAAAAAAATAGAAATAATTAAAATCTCATATTTTCTAAGAAATTATTAGCTCTCCGCTGTTTTCCTCCGAAAAAGCCAAGACGCAGCGCGTCTCATCGTGCGAAGGGAGGAAATCGTAAGTTTCTCGGGAGTTTTCACCTGCGGCTTCGAAAACCGCATGCGACGACTAAAGTACGGAGTTTACTAGTCCGTAAATAATCCGAGGACGCACGCTGGAAAGGGAAGCGTTCGCGACGCAATCACGGGAAGTGGCCGAGTTTCCCGAAGTTTTCTTAATCTTCAGCCTCTTCCGTTGGCGAGCTTCTTTCAATTTTTCGCCGCGGTCTGCTTGTTTCTTTTAGCGCGATGTTGTCTATACTGCTTTTTATTTTTCAATTGATGTTCACTGGTGCGTGTATAGAAATATCAAGTTCAAAGACTGAAATAAAAATTAATTTCGCGCACACAAAACTGAAAATAAAATTTTATTCGTCAAGAAATAATAGTATATTACGTAGCTAGGCCAGTAAAATAAGAAATGTCTCAGATCACGTAATTGTCGGCCGAGACGAAGCCGAGATTGACAAACGTGTGATCTGAGGCTTTCTTTTTTACTGGCCAAGGTGTGCATACTATTTTTCCCAACTCGGGCATTAAATGGCCCTCGTTTCACGCTAGAAAGTAGCATAGAAAATCGAGCATTCCAAAGGTTTGTAAAACTTGTTTGTCCGAGCGGGGAAAAATGATATTTTTCCCCGCCTCCGGCGAGGCTTACCGGACGAAATAGTCAATTTTTTTAATTTTTAAAATTTTTCAAAATAAATTTTTTTTTTTTAATTTTTTTTCTGTTTTAAACTATTTATTTATTATTTCTGTGCACGATTTGAAATGGACGATCATCTACCCCACTTTCTAACACCAAATGTGGGCCTTCCATGCCCTCGTTGACAAAAACACGGTGTGTAACACGGGGAGAAAAGCTATTTTAGACTCAGGTGAGGTATTTTCAGCACGAGTCGGAGTCGAGGGCGCCTTCGGCTGCTGAATACCTCACCCTCGCTAGAAATAGCTCATTTTCTCCCCTTATTGCACAATGTACTATTTCTGCTCGATGTCGCCGGAAAGCGGCAACTTCGTTTCGCGCAGCGGCCAGAAAGTTGCCATTTTCCGGTCGGAGGGCAGAAAAACAAAATTCTTTATTGAAATAAAACATTACTGAACTAATAAATCCCATTAACTAGATTACCACTTTTAATTCATTTAAAACGCAAAATTATTCTGCTAAAATCTAGGTTACGCAGATTTTCATTATTATAATATTAACGAATCATAAGCAACATCTACTTGCGATGCAAATTCTCGCATTATATACAGATTGTTTCAAATGTGCGCAATAGCAAGTCGATCCGTTATCGCAACTTTGAAAGACCGAAATTCCGCGCGGCGCAGCTAGAGTATTACTATGCCTGACGCACGAGCCTTCCTATAGGATTGACCCACATAAAACTGCAATTATGCCGAGATTATACCAATTTAACAAGCTGCCAACATGCATAATAACGTTATTGGGCTGTGCGAGTACAAGCGGCTTACTGTAAGGTGCTGCCGCGTTTAAACTAATGTGTAACAATCAAGTGATTCAAATCTGATATTAAACAGGGTATTATCTTTTCAGGGGGTGCCGTATTTTTCCTACGAGCTACATATGCGTTTTATTATAATTTGCATGAATTTATTAAAAATGCATTTATATTTGTGCTACTTCAAGGCTTTCCGACTGATTAGATTTACTCTATATAATTTCAATTAGATTTCATTTTTGCGCTTTAATTCTCAAATATGTTTGATTTTTCAATTGATAATGTAATTTAAAGCTTTGTTTTGTAAAATAAATTATAATCTCTCACGCTTTTGGCTCAAAAATTTTGGACATGTTCCAGGGGATGAATAATAAATAGCTTTTAACAGAATAAAATCCGTATGATCGATTTATTGTTTCGTAACTAAACATTCCTCTCTTAAAGAAGTTATGGCCGGTAGTATAGTGAATCATTTGGAAAATCAATATCATTGGTTGTTGAATTGGGAATATAAAATACAATACAAGCAATAACGAATAATTAAAGAAAAGAAAAAATGGATTTAGCTAGTACAGTAAAATAAACTATTGAGCTTAAATGGCAGTTTGAATATTAGAATTGAGCATCGCAGAATCAAAGGTAGCACTCAAAATCAAGTTCCGCACAGCCCTTCCTGCGTCAACGTAATGCAGGTCCGCGAGCAGCGAAACTACGAGCAGCGAAATTGTAGAACTGAAAGAGCGATGGAAACTATGTGACGCATCATCAGTCAAATTATTGGACTTCAAGCAGGACCAGAACGAAGTAGCTGGTCATATCGTTCGCTCGTTCGAGAGTGTTCCCGCTCTCTTGCCTCCGTAATACATCCCTCCCTTTGTGCCCTGACTTTCCGTCCAGCTGATTGGTCACGAGAGCACTTCCACTTTCGACACTGTGAGACTCTTTATGCGCGTTCTAACGAGACCTTCACCTCGTTTTACTTACTTTTCGACACTTTTTTCAATACGTTATACGATTTAAATATGAAAAATAATTTGTATTCTAAAAGCTTTTATTATATTTTGTATTCAATTGTTCCAACTTAAAGTGATCCTCTTTCAAGTGGGTAAAACTTTCTTTTAAACATTATAAAATAAAAGTTCTTCGACAAAAGCCTGCCGGTAAGTTTCGTTCACGCAAGTTTATCAAGTCTCGATCGTTTCCCGATCGAAGATCCGGCGCGTCGATGCGCGATGATTTCCGGGCACCGTCCAAGCTCGGCCACTTTGTCCTGCTTTCTCCCGCCTCCCTTTCTCCGCGTTACCTTTTCGCTCGTTCTCTTTGTGCCGCGGTGCCTTAATGATCTCTCCGCGAGGACGCCGTCGGACATTCGGCGCCGCGTTTACTTTGATCTGTTGCGCCGCGCTAAGAGTCGCCCGAGGGGGACTTCAAAGCCGGCCGGACCGAGATAACTTGGACGGGGGAGGCGCCTCTTGTCCCTATCTATCTCCCTCGCGTTTTTTGCGAACGACACACGTCGATTATAGAGCGTTTTTTGCGCTCGGAGAGACGAGGCCGGCGCGGCTTTTGCTTCCCGTCTGGCTTCATGTGGATCATTGGCTGAGAATCTGGACGTGAATGGTCTTTTATGCTGCTTTTGATAAAGCTGCTTTGCACGAGCCTTTGGATTAAGTTTTAGTGAATTAAGGTGCTTTTTTCAGTCATTGTAAAAGCGAAGTTATTGTTTTATTTATTTTTTGTAGAGCCAGTAGTAGAAGTCGGTATAAGTCAGACGATGTATAAAAAAAATGACCTGGCAATTTTTCTTATTGAAGATAAGATCGCTCGCGAAGCTAATAAATTTCTGCACATTGAAATAATTCAAAACATTGTTTTGAAATATATACAAAATAAGCTTAACGTCCGTCAAAGCACAATTCGGAAGTCATGCATATCAATAGCAGAGCTTAATAACCTTGAACCTTTCACCTAACATTACGTCAATGGCGCAATATTACATTTCCAGGGGTCTAATCTACTATCAGAGAGCCATCAAAGAATGCCTCAATCAGAATCCTACTAATAGGGCTTCCGTCAAGTGGTAGGCGAATATATCGGGCTCGCGCATCAGCATTTCAAGTGAGGCGTGCAAATCGAAGTTAATAAAGGCTTAGTGTGTAATACAAAGCCGCGGCAAGCACTTCAAATGTGAGCGGAATCTTTTAAAAACAGGCGAAGGCTTAGTAGTTCTAAGTATTAGTAAGTCGATCGCGTGCCTCACTACATTTCGGCCTCGCATATAAGCGTCGTCGATATGTTTATGTGCTCTGCGGCATTCGCGGTCAACGAGTATTATTACTGTTGATGTTGCATTGCAGCAGCGGTAATGCTTGTGTCATGAACGGACCTTGCGAGGTTGCTAAACAATCAAGGTATTGATACTAGGTTATGAAATCATTTCTAAAAACTGATTGGAAAAATAATAAAAGATATTATTATTCTAGAATAGTTGTAAATAACGGCTCAGTGATTCCATATGGAATAACTCTTAGGAGTTCGCAGAAGGCAAAAGGCACATAGAGAAGCGCAGACAAAGAGCGAAAGAGACAGAGAGAGAAAGAGAGAGAGAGAGAGAGTACAGAATAAGCAAGCCGAATGGTTAACTGGTGCAAATGAACGTGTACGTATAGGTGCAGCCTTACGCCCACGCAGAGGAGCTCTGATACGCAGAGTAGGAGAAACTGGCAAGCTAAGTGCGGCTCGGCCTGCATAATCCTACGTCCAGATCAAAGCCAAGTTTTCCCCCGTATATAACGTATTCTCTATGAATAAAGCTGTCAGTTCCGCGCGTAACACGGATATATACGGATGAATATAATATTGCCGGACATGCCTTCCTGTTGCTCTCGCGGTAATCAAAAATTTCGAGACTCCATACTACCTCGCTGCTAATTTTAACCGGTTTAGTGTCTACGAAAAGCCTCTTACATCAAAATGTTTTTATTGTTGTGTACTAAAAAGCGAGGTGCTTTATTATTTTAGGAGTTAAGCTCGGCTTATAAGAGAAATAATTTAGTTATTGAATTTTGCCTCCTCCTAGAGGAAGCTTAGTAATAAATTTGGAGTTATTATAAAAACCTATTATAATTGCATTTTATGGTGTCAAGGCCTTCGGCGGGGTTTATCGGGGTCTTTTGTCCCCGAAGGGAAAAATAGTACATTATGCAACAAGGGGCAAAAGTAGAAGATTTTTCCCGCAGGTGAGTTTACGGCCCGAACCAGAATATTTTTCGCGGGTGCGTTTACTGCCCGAGCTTAATATTCTCGTAAGGGCAGTATAATTACCCCAAGAGAAAAATCTACCTTTTCCTCGTGTTGCATATAGTATTTTATTCCACTCTCGACCGGAAAGGCCACTTTTTGGTTCTGAAAAGTGAGGTCGAAACAACTTCGCATTCTGAAAAGTTTTGAAAATTTGGAGATTTTTGAAAATTTTGAAACTTGAGATTTTTGAAATTTTTGAAAATTTTGATATTTTTGATATTTTTGAAAATTTTCGTAAATTTTTATATTTTTGAAAATTTTGATAATTTTGATAATTTTTGGAAAAAGTTTACTTTTGCCCCGCTAATTTTACTTTTGCCCCGCTAATTTTACTTTTGCCCCGCTAAATTTACTTTTGCCCCGCTAAACTAGTTTTCGGGAAAAATATGCTACTTTCGCCCCGCTTATCAGGGACGAAAAGTGGGTTTTTCCGTCGGGTGTGGAATAAAAGACTTTATTTGTGTGTTTTTACAAGAGTTTTTTTTCCCCTTTGCCTTTATTGACTTTTTAGCGTGTTAATTCTAAAATTACAATCCTTTTAGTTCAAATAGAAGTCCTTTAGAAACCAATTGATTTCCTCTTATCGTAAATCAATTTTTAAAATTGAAAATACATTTGCGTTCAAAATGATTTCCTTTTGTGACCAATCAACTGGATTTGAGAAGAATTTCCTCTTCTGACAAGCGGATTCCTTTTGTAATAAGAGGATCGTTTTTTCAGTGCAAATTTTCGATTTATATCGTATTTCCAATTTTCCGCCAAGCTACAAGAAGTAAAACTGATTTGTCGGACCGCTGCATAAAAATAACCTATTTATCTTTACAATTTCGAGAAAAATCCAGAAAACTCTACAAAACCCTTTTTCTTCGAAAATCTTTTCGAGAATTCCCCCGTCACCCAACAGCAGAGACCGCTCTTTTCTTCCACCAAAAAGGCAATTCCTCAACTTAGCAGCCGCGGTGCGAAAAAGGGCTTGTCAAAACGAAACGAGGCGACTAACACAGCCGGGCACAAAGCGGCCGCGAAAAGGCATCGGCGAAAGGGGGAAATTGGATCTTGCTCTGTGCGGACTTTCGGTGATCGTCGCTGGAACAATGGGCCCCTCGGAGCTAAGCGTCGCTCTTGTTGCGCCTCGCCGTCCGGCTTAAAGCGGGGTGGCGGACGGCTAATTACGTCGTCCTTGTGTAACGGCACATTTGTATCTATTAGCGCGATGCTCCAACAATAAGACCCCGGGGCTTCTTGAGCCACGACCCGCGTATTAATCACTCGCGCCACCGCCGCCGGCCCGGCAAATGGAAATTTCGAGCTCAAAGCGATTGCCTAAACTGAGAGCGCCTTCGTTCTTAAACTGTATCGCATAAATTTCGGGTAAAGTAGTGGGAAGTTGGGGGAAAAGCGGCCTTTATTATTTTGGAAATCTATTGAGAAGCATTCCATTTTTAGCAAAAAATGTTGGAAAGTTTTACAGACCTTAATTGACAAAGTGATTACCTTCGTTAGTAACTTCATTAGTCAAAAGCTTTATTCGCATCGCTATCTACATCAGTATTGAGCAGTTTAAATTATTCTACTAATTAGACATAAATTTAAATCTTCTCAAGTTGTCAATAATTGTATTAGCTTGCGGGCATGAAGTGATATCGATTACTACACAAAGTACCATAATTCAATTCCAGCAACTCCGGAACGGTTCAGAATTAAAGAATTCGAGATCAATAAAGTGAAATTACAAGTAATCAAATTTCGGAGGAACGGCTTTCTATTCTGCGAAAATTTCTATATACGCGCTAAGATTATTCATGTCCTCCGGAAGAGGATCGAACAAAATGCCTAAGTGTGTTTCTGCGAATTTCCGCGCTGAGAAAATCAAATGTTTTCTTAGCACGCGATCTGATACCCCAAGAAATTCCTTCGCAAGATCGGAAGTCGACCTTCGTGCCCTTTGATGTGCCTATCTATTACAATCTTGATTATTACAATTTGTTTTTCACTCCACGCTTTTCTTCGCCTCGTTTTTCATTGATTCTTCGATACTTATAATTCATAGTTAAGAAAACCCCATGATTCTTCATTCTTCTCGAAAATACTTTAGAGAATTATAAGTTACGAAAGGAGAATGTCTTGTTTTTAACAGGTGAATTTGCAAATGTCAAAAATTCATTTTCTCCTTCCCTTTCTTCGCATTTTTAATGATTCCATTTAAAAATATCTATGAAGGACTTAAAAGTGGAATAGTACTTCCATCAGGGTCAACGAACCCTTAAATAAACATTTTTTTGATTGTACTTTTAATGAAATTCTAATCAATATGAATAGTCTGGCATTCGTTGTGATTAACGTTTTATGCAAGGATTTTACAACGAAATGATTAAGTGAATATAATAGCTTTCAGTAAAACATAAGCTAATTAATATTTTCCTGCAGTGCTGTCTAAAAAAGGGTTACTTTAATTTTATTTTCTAAGAAAACTGTTTTTGTTTTTGTTGCTATTTTTTTAAAGCAACATCGAACATCAGAATTCACTTTTAATTAAGCACTCAAGCCTTTTCTTTGTGAACAGTAAGTTACCCGTGGATTTGAAGGAAGCGACAAATTCATTTAATACTTGAAAATTCCATTAACCTAATTTTGAATCCCATTATTACAAGGAACGTGTAAGTTCTCAGGCCTTGAATGTTAAATTTTGCGGTCCTACCAATCTTGGGAGTTATCTACTTTTAATAGCTTGTTTCCAAGTTTGTCAAGACAACAAATACAATAGAAGCTAAAAATATTATCTTCGCTTATGACAGGATTGAAAATTAGGTTAATCAAAAAGTCTTTTTGAACATAAGAAATTCTTTTTGACCCGTCATAATTTAATAATGTATTACTTTCATAGAAAGAAAATTAAATTTTGGCATTAAAAAGCATAAAACAAAAGTTTTTCTTTTTTCAACCAGTTTCAGACGTTACTTTTCAGCTCTATCGGCGAGCTCCCCTGCGCAGCTTCATTTTGCAAGTCAATAGTAATTTTATGCCGGCATTGTCCATGAACTACTGAAAAAATCAAGCGAGGAAAGCAGCAGCAGCAGAAAGAACAGAATTGTCTTGCGCGAGAAGAATAAATATTTCTTTCGTTGTTCGCCTCGCCTCGGTCCCTCGCTTAGTCATTTTCTCTCACTTGCCGCATTTTCCCCGGGACTTCTTCTCACGCAAATTTGCAGGGCTTTTTTCCGCTCCTCCTCGCGATTCATAAATCACGGCGTTCACTCTGCGCTAAAAGCATTAGAGCTTATGAATATAGAAACCCTCGACTGCGAATGTATGCTGCTCTGATTCCTGTAAGAAACTAATTTATGTTTTTTTTAAACACCTGAGTAATTTTGAGATATTTTGTATAATTTGGCTGGCCTGGTATTATTTTACAGCTGAAGATGGTAAAAATGAAATTTTTTTTATATCCTTTAACATCAAATGGATTACCTCCACCTATTTTATTAAGAAATATCAATATAAGAAAAGTCTTTGCATTGAAATACGATTATAATGGATTTTCAATTTATGCAAAAGTAATTTCTGGCAGCAAAAATCGTAATACATTTTTAACCCAGCGAATAAAATTTATCACCTCTTCAAGCGAAGAAATTCCATTTAAAATATCTCGCAGACAATTTCGCGTTAGGCTTGGTAATGCTTTAAATAGCCTATAATTGCTATTAATTTAGCTATTAATAATTAATATTTAAATAAAGCGAAATAAAAAATGTTATATAAGATAATATTTAATGACATCAGGATAATGCGGACAAAATTCGTCACTATCAACCATGTAAAATGCAGAAAACAATTTGTTATTTATTTCATTTTAGTTCACTTCAAGTTCACTTTCGGTTAATTTCGGTCCTTCGCGTTTGAAATTTTATTAAATTTCCCAAAAGAACAACCAAGAATGAGAGTGAAGCTGCAAACAATCAAGTATTAGCTTAATATAATAAAGGATTTACCATCGCAATATTATTTTATTAACTTTTTACACCAAACTAGTTTCTCCCACAACATAAAATAACAAAGCTATCATTAAACTTGTACCGCCAATTAACTTTTTCACCAAAATTGATGAAACATAAAAACCGCACGCTGCAAAAAGCTGAAGCAACGCCTCCATTATTCACTCCCAATTCCCGCAACGACGCCGACCTCTTCGACTGCTGAGCATCCGAGCGGTCAACTTTCGTTCCACTCGGAAATGGTCAACAACCGCACGGTTCCTACGGGTCAGGAAGATGCGCCCCAGTCTCGGCATTATACGGCGAAGAGAGAGAGAGAGAGAGAGAGGGAGAGACGCTCCGAAACAGACACCGAGCCGGCCCTATTAATAATTTTCCGTTTGCCACCGGTGGTCGGGCTAAGTCACGTTCGCGATATTGAGCGCGAGCCGAGATATGGAGAGGCCTCGCGGCCCGGAATTATGCATTCCTGCCCGGATGGACGCATCCCTAATGCAGCCCCGGCTTCCGATGAACTTCTTAAACTCGTATTCACAATTCACGAGATTTACTCTGTTTGCGGCTGCTGGGGGCTTCGACCGCGAGGAAATTGTTAATTAAATGAAGTGTACTGGAGGTGGTTTTAAGTGTTGCGAAGAAAAATGTTTGAATAGCTGTTTAATAGTTTGCTAGATTTTGGGTAATTGTTTAATAAAAAAGTTTTTGCTTCATGTTATTGATCAGGTTAATTCGATTTATCTCTGGAATTGGTTATATATAGAACACAGAAACAGAACAGCAGAAAAATTATTTAAAAAATTAGTTTTTGGCCTAGATATAACAAAAATCTCTGCAATTTTTTAATAGTACAAATAAACTATACAATAATTACAGAGAATAATTAGAAACTATTCATACTTCCTATATTTTTTTTCTAAATACCATTCGTATCAAAAACTGAAATACATTCATTTTTCAAAATTTAATCGAATACGTTCCAATAAAACATTTTTCCAACGACAAAACGCTCCCCCTCGAACCCTTCAGCGAAACATCAAACCAATTATCAACTCTGCGAACAAACGAGAGCTGAAAAAAAAACACAGCCCAAGAAAAGCAGGGGCAAAAGAGAACCCACCTGAAGCAACGTACCTACAGAAGAGCCTGCCACCAATCGTTGCGCACGCGTACTTTTTCTCTCGCTCAGAGGCAAATTTATATATACATGTATATCGTGGCGTGCATGAGAAGTTGAAATATCGTTGACGTTGTTTGTCTCAAGGACATGCACCCTCATTAGACGAGTAAATACGCTACAAAGGACTTTACCCCCCCCCCCTTCCCCTCCCTCGGGTTCCTTCGTTTTTCTCTCTGGCCTTTGGGTGGGACGCCCTGTTGGGGTAAGGAGAGAAAACTCGCGGAAAACATGAATCTTAATAATGCAGGATATTATAATTGCGCACTTGGATTATGAAGCACGACGCTGGAGAGGAGAAAAAGTGAAGAGTCTTTTCGGGCGAAGCGCGCGGTGTGTAATTTATAACTTAATGGAATAGAAAAACACTTTGGCTCCGGACGTATGGAAGAAAGATGTGTACACATAAATTTCTGGCTCCTCGGCGAACTTTGTCTCTTTTTCCTTCTCGGCAAAGTGTGTTTGCATTTAAATTGCTCTTAGATTATTATGAAACAATTGAAATAAATTGTGTTTTTTTTTAACTTTTATCTTATGGTTTTTTTTTATTTATTTATTATGTTTAAAATGTATTATTTGATTTCTTTTTGCAGTAAATCTTAAAAATATTTAGTAAGAGTTCATGAAAAACGTTTTACATTTTCAAAAAATATCAACTTTTTACAACAAAATTTGGAAACATTCATTAACTGCTGTAAAATTTATTATTTTTTTAATATTAGCCCTCGCGTTATTTGCTTTATTGCAAGGATTCCATTACGGATTTTTTAAAAAGAACGAAGATTTCATCTCTAAATTTTTTTCATTCCACTCTGCCCTAAAAAAAATAATACTTTTATTAATTAAAAATAAATTGTCTTTTTTAATTTTTTCAATTTACAATTTGCTGCATTTCGCGAAATGTAATTTCAGCTTGAATTCTACGTTTAAAATGAAATGCCTGTATTGACGAAGTTGTCACGTCAAAGAATAAAAAATACAAACAATAAAAAAACAAACAAAACTCCGTTCTAAAAATTTCCAAATTTTTCTCGAGCGCAACCGGAGCAGCAAAAGTTTTCGAAAAATTTTATTAAACTAGCTCTTTCCTTCAACTGAAAATTTCCCCAATAAAAACGAATTCATAGTCGGCTGCAAATTACGCGTCCGAATGCAGCAGAATCGTTGCGCAAGTCGTAAGTAGGGCCGCATACAGCAGCCGATCCAGGAGGAGGAGGAGGAGCATAATTCAAGTGTGGCTCGCGGCTAGGCTCACGACTCATCAAGTGCAATCTCGGCGTCGTAATCAGTATGCAATAACGCTCGGGGCGCCTTTGTGCCCCGCGGACGTCCGCCATGGAGTTTGCCCGGCCAAGCGATCATCGTCATCGCGTTCGCGTGTCCGACGCACTAATGACCATTGTTGCTCATCGTAGTCCGAACACCCAGCTTGCCAGCGGGAGAGAAAGGGAGAGAGAGACGAGAACTAAGTAGTTCGCGCAACCCTGCGCCGAGTTCTCTTGATTTTCCTGAAGGCCTGTAGATTTGTCGGCTGAGTAATTAGACGCCTTGCGTCGGTAGGGTTTCAGTATTTGTTGTTTTTTTTTTTTTTTTCGATGAAGGTTTTGTAAATGTAGTGCGAAGAAATCGAACTGTCTGACCGGTGTCGTCTCACACTACTTAAAGGTAAGCGAAAACAATGTGTATCAGATAAAAGTGTTTATCTCGTAAATAGAAGATAATGCTTTTAGAGTTCGTATACGATTTTTAATAAGACTTTCAAGTAAAACGCTGCCCTCTTTTGAATTTTGGCCTCCAAAAAAGTTTCAAAAATATTGAGTCCGTCACTTGAAAATTTTACAAGCAGACTACCTTTTCCCCTAAAAATATTTATCGCCTGAAAATAGTTTTTCCAAAATTTTTTTCCAGACAAGACGTCATGACCTCTTAAAACTCAACCATCGATTGTTAAAAAAAAAAAACTCCCACCGGCGTTAGCCGAAATTCCGAAAGGCCCGTAAATTAATAAAAAAAAAAAGAAGAAAAAAAGCTTTCATCGCGGAGCTTCAAGCAGAAAATACACGCTCGGCCGGTGTTATCCAGGCCTGCAATCTCCGTAACACACTTTCGGCAACACGCACGCAGGCAAGAAAGACAAGCGCGCGGAGCATGACTGCGTGCGGGGAAGACAAGGGCGAGATAGAGAACCGGCGGGATGATCCGCGGTAGGGGCGGCTCATCCTGACCCAAATTGCGCCCGACCGTAGCAGCACGTCAGATCGGCGTACACGTCCGTTAAGCCCTCTCTCACTCCGCTCGTGTTCCCAGGCAGACTGAATTATGGCGCCCGATCGCTTCCGCAAACAGGCGGCCCTCCCGGCCGTTTCTGCCTTTCTCGGCTGATCTTTAACGCGGCCGCGACGTCGATCGCACGTGGGGGAATATAAATTTTCGCGCCCGGGCAGCGGGGGAGAGGGGCTGATTGCTTCGACGGTTTATAGGGGGGGTAAGTGTCGTTTGAATTCGGCTCGTTTTATGGCGCCTTACCGACCGTGTAAGGAGGCGATGCCACCGAGATTGAGGGTTTGGGAATGCGCAATGAATGGGATGCGATTAAACGGAGAATTCGTAGGGGCTGCGATCAAGGGATTAATCATTCTTGCGTAAAAATTGCTCCTTTCTATCCGAGCATTTCAAGTTTTTAAATTATAGATTTTTTTATGTGCTTTCAAAATTCGATAATCGATTAAGAAGCATCTGAGGCTTTAAAGATTTTTAAGGTAGGTAGATATACAGCACTATGTCTTTGCGTCACGGATGTAAATAAACGACGCGCGATAGCAGTATATATAGATATACAAACGCGGGTAAAAATTACGAGAATAATTTTGAACGAGCTATAACTAATAATTTTGCACGTCAATGCATA
>UCOM01003259.1:0-19223 GCA_900474385.1 Ormyrus pomaceus | reverse complement strand
ATTTTCACTCTGAAGTTTGCAACTTGGAGTAAAATAATTTGGGGACCCTAGACGCAATTTTTCCAGCGGCATCACTGATGCTGAGGGATTTTGTGAAATCGATTATAAACAAGTCGAGTTTTCAATGTGGCACAGACTAAAAGCATGGAGAACTTCTATCTCTTTTTTATTTTTAAGCCTAAATTTAATGTGGCTTAAAACATTTTAAATTTCCGCGTAGTATTTAAAAGCACTTTATCTGTAGAGAGTTATGAACTAACAATATTCAAATATTCTTTATGCTCACAACTAACTAGCGGAATAAAGTTAAAACCAAATCTGTTGAAGCGATTTGAAACGATCACTGACCAACTGTATAAAAAATTTGTTCTATATAAATGCTCGAAAAAGTATCAACTAACCTGACTATCAGTTACATTCAGCCGAAATATCTCTTCTACAGAACGAAAATTCCTAATCCAATAAAAAGAAACGTGACTAGAATAAAAAGCAAACATAATTGCTACATATTTCAACACCAAGTAGTTCATCCATTCCTACAAGGTAACAAAAATCGAACATAATCCATCACCCGATTGTCACCGCTCCCACTAACCTTCCTCCCCTCCGAGGTTAGAAAAAAACAGCGACTCCTCGTGAACTTCTTCCTGAAACTTCGCTCGCGTATAATGAAAGGTCTCGTAAATCTCAGTCTCCCGGTACAACGATTCTCCCTACATCAATTGTTTGGCCGCGTCTTCTTTTCCAGGGCATCGTTTTACGCCTCAAGAATCTCGCCGGGAAAATCAAAGAGCATAATTGCGAGTGGCTGAAACCGCAGGCAGCGCTGCAACCAAAGCGCGGCAAGTATTGCAAGCCCGCAGCGTGCATCGCAAGCTTGACCTGCCACGGGAATGTTTGCTTGTTTTTTTTTTTTTTTTTTTTTTTTTTTTAAGTTGAAACGTAGCGGTTTGGGATGATAAGAATGTAATGAGTGTTTGTGCAGAAACATTTTCGGGAGATATTAGAGTGAGTTCGGAGACGATTAGTAAGAATGAAAATTACTTTGACTAAAAAGAAAACTGAAATCATTTTAAATATAATTAAACAATCATTGAATAAATTATTCACATTCAAAGTTTTTTTAAATCTATCAATTAAATTATTTTATTTATAACTCGCCGAACAACGAAGCTTTTACCTTGTTTCATTTTAATAACAATTTCGTAATTGGTGAAAATAAATTGCTTGCAATTTTATTTAATTCAAACGCAAATAATCGCCACTTTATTAAAACAAGATAAATTGAAAGAAAAAAAAAATTTCGCAAAAACCAACTTTTATCACGTCCTCAACGCCGAGCAAAGTTCCCCTGCCTGCCGAAAGATAAGACACCCATAACCTACAAAATCCACCCACTCTCGCCGATTAACTCGAGCACGCACAAATAACCAATAACCCGTTCAACTATCCGACCACTCAATTATTTTTCCGGCCGGTATAACCGCGACCTCCACATTGTTTTCCCCTGCCGGCCCTCCGCTTTTCCTCTCCAGTGTGCACGGAAGCCTTTAATGATCCGAGCGCGATCGGATTATGACCGAACCCTTTGAGTCCCTTAACTCGACGAGGAAGAAAAAAGATCGAACTCCAAAGAAAAGTGAGCTAGAAAAAAAAAGGAAAGTCACAAAGAGCCTCCTTGGGGAGCCATTAAAAATGCTTTCAAGAAGAGACCCAGAGAGAAAGAGACCCGATTCCTTTTTTTTCCTTTTTTTTTGCGCGCGCTCCCCGATAAAGTGATACTGACCTATAGGTGTTCTCTCACGTTATTTTCGCTCTTTCGCGCTGGGAAAAGGTATATAATGGCGCAATTTATCGGCAATTTATGGCGGCAGCCTCGTAGCTCCGCGCTGATTTGCCCGACTCTTTGTATTGGTATTGGTTCCGAGCGAAGAACTTATAAACGATGCAGCGAGGGGATGGAGCTGGACCGTATGGTTTTTATAGCGATGTTAGCGATTTTTATTAGGAAAGATTTATCATACTTTAATCATACTTACTAGTTTTTATGAACGAACGGAAGATGTTTAAAAGATGTTCCTTTCTTATTTACTTTTGCAGCTTGAGCATTTCGCTGTTTAAGAAATAAAGTTTTAAAAATTTTGTTTCCAACTGCAAATATACGACATGTTGTGTTAATATGTCAGAAGTCAGGTCGAAAAAGGATGTTTTTAACTTATAAATTAATTAAGTCATGAAAAGTTTGAAACAATGATTCGCGATACATACATGAGAGCTTAAAATATGAGGCTGAAGTAAGATAATCCAGGAGAACAGAATATCTGACTTTAAATGTTCAAAGTTATTCAATTATTAATTTTGAATTCTGAATTCGAAACTTAGTTATATGTATCTTTAATATTCTAAGAATGTTAAATATTACGCCAAATTTAAACTTATTTCATTATTCGTTACCGTAGGCTGTCGTCATGAAGAGAATTCCTTCATGCACTGAAGTATTTAATATTTTACATTGCTGCATGAAAACTTGCAACTTTTCGGAAGCACTATCTTGGATTTGCCGGTATCACTCCTTTAAAGTAAGAAAAACCTGTGACCAACCGAATAAGATAAAAGTCATTTACGAAAGCTTCCCCCTGAAACAGCTGCCGTATTTAAATATTATGTTTATGGAATATCGTACTATTGTACACCTGCCCCTTAAGCTGAACAAACTTTGTCAGAAAGCTCGCCTTGGTGTGACTTCTTCGTATTTCTTCCGTAGAAAAAGGTATTGTTTGTGCCTCGAGATATGTGGCTTTCATCTTTTCGATGCTACCTCTTTTGTGACGTGTGGCACATAATTTTAAAGGACAAAAGCGGCCCCGAAAAGAGGGACCTGCCTTGATCAGAAAGGCACACCGTATAGTAAATTATTTGGAAATTATTTTTTATTTTCAAATTGGGCAAACCCGACGCCCTATACGAAAATTGAGATAATTTGATATGCCTTTTTACTGTAGCTGAAGACTTGAATGCAAAATTTTATTAAAAGTTTTAATATATATGTTTACAAAATTAAATTGTATGTGACTAACTATTCAGAACCGTAGTCATCTATTGGTAAAACCTTAACTTATCGAGTAACTTATCAACACTCTCTTATATACGATAATTAAACTATCTGTGTTGACTTCTTTAACAAAATTCTCGATTCCACATTAAATTATTTAAATCATAAATTTTAATTTAAGCCTAATTCGCCAAATTTAACAATATTTACCTCTAACGATTTAAAAGAGAAACTTTGTTTATTTGAAACAATATATAGATTTTCTCCGCTGCCTGTAATTGAGTCAGTCAAATTTTCTTCCCAGCGAGCATAATTATTTCCCGATTCACCATTCAACATTGAGCCTCCCTCGCGCCAAGATCGAAAATCATTGATTATGAAAAGCCTCGCTGCTAAATCAGCAATTTCCTGGCCTCGCGGTCCACCTCCCGACGGGCCTCCCCCGAGCGCGAAGACTCCCCCGAAGTCAGCGAAATCAGCCAATAAAGAGTCCCCTCTCTCTGCTTTGTGCTTGCAGAGCCTGCCGCAGACGCCGGCCGGAAGTTTAGCCGCGAAGGCGCTGGCCGGAGGCAGCGGCGGCGGGGCGGCGGGGGCGGCCGGCCTCGTCAATGGATCCGGCGCCAATCACCCCGACGGCCGAGACGGAGCGGCCATTAACGCCGAGCAACACGTAAGTACAACGGCGAACCTGCCTGTCCGTTCGCACTGCCCGGCTAAGTGCTTTGCTGTGTGGAGGCTATTCATGCGTAAATGATGACGACGATGATGATGACGATGATTGCTGGCTGCCGAGGTGTTTGAGAAGCGCTCCTCGCTCGTTAGGAATTGATGCTCTGGGAAGCGTGATTCGGGAACGATGCTTGCTATTGGAGTTTAATCGAATGCTGGAGATTGATTGTTTTTTTGCAATTAGTTCATTAGCTTTTATCGTTTTGGCATAGTTGAATCGGTTCTGCAGTTGTGGTCGTGAAAAGACTAATTATTTTTTTATTGATTACGTTTTACCCGTTTAATCGAATTGAAATAACGTATTATTCGCTCTCAAATAACTGTTTTAGTAGATAATAGTGATATGCAGTAACGAACACCATCGTTTTTAATCCCAGAAGTAGATACATTTAACGTCCGAATAATGAAAACATTATTAAAGTTAAGACTATATTTTGGAATTTATTAAATGTAAAAACTATACACTAATTGTGAAACTGAAGCTCCTGTTTCACTCAGTTTTCATGTACGTAGAAATTGTTCGATTATTACATTCGAACTTTGAATAGTGAGTCGTCTTAATAAATTGTCTTTCACTAACTTCCTAATTTTGAGCTGTTCAAGTATGATTACATTTTTACACGATTTAACTACTAATGGTATCTTCAGTACAATTCCTCTAGTCGAACTCCTGTTGAGTATTCCTGTGACGCAGATGTATATTCAATTAAAGCAATCATTAAAAAGAACTGAACACCATAATTTCAAGTGACATAAACAAAAAGCAACCCATTTCCAACCAACGACCATCATAATTCACGCAATTTTACATCAACAATCAGATAAATCGATGCCCAAATAATTTACCCCCTTTAACAACGCAATAATTACGCCCCTAAATAACAGGCTCTTTTTATCGTCATCCCGCGCAGCACTTATAAAACAAACAATAAATAACCTCCGCCAGCAGTAACCCAAACCCCCCCACCAACTCTCCCTCAAATGCAGATCCACTAACCGCGATAAAGTGCTAAGCACATTATAAATATCCTTCGGGTTAAGCGGCAAATGCATAAAGGCACGAGTGTATCAATTTTCTAATATGTACCGGCAATAAAAGCCGACGCGCGATAAAATTTATGCCCCCCCCCCCCCCCGAAAGTGGAGCAGGGAGCCGCTCCTCGAGATTTATAGGCCGCGTAAATAAATTTTCTTAACTCGGCCCTGGGAGCTCGATGGATTTTTTATGGGAAATCAATGGCTGGGATGCGAGGAGTCGCCCGGGGAGAGAAAGAAGCAGTCGTAAACTCGTTTTGCGCCAGCAGATTCGAGATAACTGAGATATATAATGGGTCTCGAGTGCATGGAAAAGGAGGTGTAATCCGAGGATGCTGCGAGCGAGCTTTGCTTTGGGAGAATATGGCTTTAAAAGCTGCTGCACTCTGAATCGCGATATTGGAGATCAGATTTTACGGCTAAATTTAAAATTTTTAAAAACAAGATAACGAGTTGTCATTTGGATGTTAATTTTATATAATGTTATTAAAATTAATTTTTTATTCATTTTCAATGTTTGTATTTGGACGGTATGACTCTTGTATTTAAATTATGTTTTCTATTTATGTTCATTTTTTCACCCTACTAAAACAACTTAAATTTTTGAAAAATTAAATCAAAACGACACTAATAATTTTCTTTTCTTTTAAAAGTGCGATGTAGAACAATTAAGTTTGGTATTTTTACGTTCAACAAACTTATACTTATTAGCTGATTCTCTACAAAAGTTAAAATTAAATTAAAACTATTAATTAATTTGTTTCCTTGCAGCTAGATAATTTTTTAAAAGATATACGATCGAACAGCTCAAACATCAAACTTATTTAATAACTTTGATTTTTTCAATATATATATAACATAATCTATTTGTTTTATGAAGAGCTACCGTTTTATGTATGTTAAAGTTCATTTCTTCGGGGCTCGCTTAAAATTATTACAGTACTTTACCTAAAGTGTATCTAAAATTTATGTATTGTAGTGGTTTCGGCCAAAGTTTCTAACAGAGTTTTAACCGAAACTCATAAAAGCTTTCAAAACAAAATGATGCTAAAGATGAATTATTAAAATACGTTGCACGCTAGTTTGTGATTTAATGAAAATGAAAAACTGCGTATATGAACTAAGAGTTTCCCTGCGCATTTTGATTTACGTCGTTGCAGGCTTCTGTGGCCGCGAATTTGTCTTTTTTCTTTTGCCCCTCCCTGTGTTGGAAATTGCTTAACGCGGCTGCGGGTATAATTAGGCCGGCAATATTTCCCCTTAATGACTTCGACCATTGAGAAAACTTTTTATGGTCCCCAAATAACAATAATGTTGCTAAGCATCTGGTAATTAAAGAAAAAAGAAAGATATGGCCTGTTTGCCGCGGGGATGAAATTATACAAAAGTCGTATTGTTGGTATAATAATTTGCTTTGTAGTCACGCGCCGCTCTTTATTAGTGATAAAAAGATAATTAATAAGCATACCAATGTTCGGAACAATATTGCGCCGCTTTTTTAATTTATATTATGTCAGGTAATTACAGAAAGTATTACCGGTTATAAAACGCGTAATATTTTGCTGAACACAGATTTATGGGTCTTTTAATTTGAAATAGTAGACATTTTTTTTATCAATCACATAAACTCGTTAATTTTCAGCAATGCTATACAGTACTTATACACTTTACAGATAAGTAATGAATATACTTTAGAAATTGTTGTAAAACTTATAAAATATTTTGGTATACTGGTTCACAGTCTGCTGCGAAATCCTCACACCTCTGCAGCTCAATTTCGAATTTTAAAACAAAAACTCTCATTCTTGTGTTCAAAATACTTATTCTAAGCGAAAAAATAAGTCATAATTGTAAAAACTGTATTTTCAGATTGACTTACTAAAGAAATAAATTAAATTTACTTACATTACAGTAATAAACAAGCATTAACATATTATTCTAATAAAATCAAAAAATATTCTATAATATTCCTCATGTACATTTTTTTCAATCGTTCACACCAGTTATTCTCTTTCATTGAGTAATTCTTTCAAAACAATAAAAATAAAAGCAGTAAAACATTTGTACTTCGTCGTAAACGTTACCTAAGTAAAACGAAATACTATTCCCTGAAATAACTATTAAAAAAATTGACCCTCCAAATTCTTCTACCCGCGCAGAAACAAAACTTTTCGACAGAATCGAAATTGATCGATTTGACGTATAACGCAACACACATCGAGCATCGAAATTCTCGCCGCCATTTTTCGCATATCCACTCGACGCCGACGTCGACCGGTTCACGCTCCGAATACGCAGAGAGAGAGAGAGAGAGAGAGAGCCACTCGGCCGCGGCCGTTCATTGTCGGGCGCAGGCTTTCCTGCGAGCTCCGCGCAAAACTGAATTTTCGTAACGTATCCTCGGACGCAAGTTTAAAGTTTCGGAATATTCAGCAAATAAACATAGTTTAACCCCCTCTCCACCGAACTAAACGTATTTTGCCGAGTGAGGGGCGCGATGTGCCCGTCCGAGTCGAAAGTTAGCGGCGATAAATTAGTTTAATCCCGGGTATAAAGTTCCGGGCCCGCGTTCGTACCTCCTCCTCCCCACCCCTCCACTGCGAACTTGGAGGACCGCGGAGAGGAGTCTGCACGCGACGGCGGACGATTTTGATCGAATTACCGGCAACTTCTGATATTCTTCTCGCCGATGCCAACCTCATGAATATTCAAGCGGCCGAGCTTTTAATGCAGGATTTCCTTTTTCGTGAAAAGAGGTACTACCCCCGGACGGGGTGGGGGAGGGGCTTTTTGTTTGGCCAGTTGCTGGAGAGGTTTAATGGGTTTAATTGCAGGGATGGATACTGCCCCACTGCCGGGAGAATTCGCGCCTAATAGCTTTGAGAAAGTGTGACGAAATTTTCGGGGGTGTTTTCATTCGAGGGAACTAGTTTTTTTTTTTTTTTTTTTTTATACAGGGTTAATAGAGTTAGTGAAGTGCAATGCCGTCGTTATTGGCATGGATTATGAGATAAAAGTAGAAAAAAGCAAAGTCGGTGTGTCAGGCATTTAGAATAATGTATAAAACGTAGCATGGAATTGTGCTACAAAAATAGTAAACTTATTTTTCTATTTAAGTCAAGCTGCTCAGGGTATAATTAACTATGAGTAACTCAATCAAAACAATTAATAATACTAAACGTTTATAAACAATTTTCATCTTTATGTAATCAAACTGGCAAAAAAAACACCTAAATACTCATCAATATTCGTACTAAAAGAAATAAGTATATCTAAAACAAAAGCACTAATTTTTTTTCAATTTAATGTTTAATTACAAAACGCAATCTACGTAATAGCAGCGTAATTGCAGCCCAGTTCAACCACTTACTTTCGACCCTCAAAAAACAATTACCCCAAAAAATGTTAATTAAAAAGCTTCCCCCCGGAAAACCCATAAATATTCCAGGAGCAAACATTAGCTCTATTCTCCTAAACAATTAAAAAGCCGCGAGAGGCAAATCGAATAAACTCAGCGCGCTGAAAAGCCGTTTCCCGCCGACGCGTCAATATAACTTTCAGCCCGACTATACCCTTTTGTTTTTTCGAAAAAAGCAGCGCGGAGAGCCGCCTTTATTTTCTCGCGCAATCGATGCGCAGTAATTTCCTGGCCGCGCGTAAAAACTGGTTAACCCCCCCCCTCCTCTCTCCCTCCCTCACCCTCTCGACGCAACGACATCACTTTGTCTCCTCGTAACTACGTTCCGCCTCTTCGACCCTCCACTCGACTGTGCGCCAAATCTTTACAGCCCGGCGACGAACGTTTCCGAGATCGTTTTAAAGCTCTCATTGGCTTGAATCTTTCGTGAGCTTCTTGATGGTTTATTAATTTCCTCGGATTTTTGACGGGGAGGCGAGAATCGTTTGAAAGTAAATAGCTGGGAGAGAAAAAAAGTGAAATATTCTTTCTTTTTTTTTTCGTAAAAAAATATCAAGAATCAATTGTATTCATAGAGTTCAAATGTATGTAATAAAAAACAATTTGTCGTATAAAAATTAATTGTAAAATTTGAATAAAAATTTTGGCTAAAAGGAAAACCTGTAAAAATTTCAGACGAAAAACGTTCAATATTCTACTAGAAATAGCATGTTGGAACTGTTTTATCAGAAACTCAATTCGGCGGCTTCAACCAGTCACTAACCATGAAAAAAAGGTTTCTGCTGGTCGATCGCGTCTTTGAAACGATCTCGCTCGCGTGAGAAATTGCCAGAAAACCAATTCGTATGTTCGCCGCTATTAAAAATTCAATGCAATTTTTATTTACTTGCGCGGCCGAAGATTAAAATTTCGACTTTCAATAATACAAAAGATTCGGCAGTATTTGAAATTTCAAACCGCGAATGAATTGCAAATGGAAACTTTGAACCGACTGTTTTAAAAGCTAAATTTTTATTCATTGCTACCGTCTCATAGAATACGTAGACTATTTTGAATAAACCGGAGTTCATTTTGTTCACAATAGTCCTGTTTATCTCATAAATATGGAGATTAGAGCACTTATAATCTAGAGTCGAAACGTTTAAACATTATTCGAACAACTTATACAATTTACGTAAATAAAGTCTACAAATTTGATAAACACAACACTTAAAAGTGGAACTTTTTTGTCCTTTCATTTATAATTTTAGAAATTTATTCGTCGACAGAATATAAATTCATTATTCCAAACTCAAAACTGCACCTTCGACCCCTAAAAAGCCCCGTTCGAACAGCGCGCTTGATCATAATAAATAACCCGCTGAAAATTGACTGATCGCTCGAATCCATCAGCGTTTGACCTCCTTTCCAAGCGCCTTCCGCATTACGGCGCAGAAATTAATGCCCCCCTCCGCTAAAACGACATGAAAAACCGTTAGAAACCCATTCGCGCGCGTCGCCATTACGCAATTACACCCCGCACGCGAATATAACCCTTTTTCCGCGGGGAGAAAAATGAGGAGGAAAGTCCCGTTCTTTCAGCGCGAGCGACAATTGTTGCTACATCGCTTTTAATACACCCCCTCCCGCGAGAGAGAGAAAAATGAATGTACCCCCCCCCCCTTCCTCTTCATTTCTCATTCTCGGAACGAGTCCGTTATCCTACTTTTGTGCGCGAGCTATTTCTTAGATGCGCGGGGTGCTTCTTTCTGCGCGATGCTTTAATTTTAGATTCTGGTATAGTCCTTATTTATTTGTCAGTTGGGATTTGTTTTGTAATAATAGTGGAATAGTTAGAATTTAAATTGTGGTTAAATTGGTTATTCATTAATTTAAGCAAAATCTAGAAATAACATGATAAACTGGCCGTAAAATAATCTTGTCTACTTAAAAAATAAGTTAGTCAAGTAAGAGTCAGATCTCACCCGTAAAAAGTAAGATTTCTAAAGACGTCCTCCCGCACCGTAATGACGAAAATAAAGGAAAAATAATTCTACGAGAAAGCGTCGCTCTCGCAGCTAATTTCCTTCGGCAGTCGGTACGTCGCACGGGAAAATAGTTGGCGAGCACCAAGTCATGCAGTCAAGCTCGAATTCCAGCCGAAATCCTGTCTCTCTCCGTTTTTAACCTTCGGCCTTCCCTCGTCGCGCCGTATCCATAGGTGGCTCGAGCATCGCGTGCGCGTGCGCGCGCTTTGTGCGCCCGGCGCGGCTTCTCAACCTCCTGTGCTTTACTTTAATGGATCGCGGCTTTGACTCGTCGTCTTCTAACGGCCCGACCGCGGCTTATTATGAAATCTCTTTTGATGGGCGAAAGCCTCAAGTGGAGAAGCGGGCCCGAAGAAGAAGAAGAAGAAGATGCTTTCCCGGTAATTGCGCGACACATTTCTTCCCGGGGAGAGAGGCAGCTCCTCGGTGCGACGCTACACGCGTGGATGGGAGCTGAATGTGATAAAGGACGCAATTTCCCCGTGGTAATAGGGAGAAATTAACCCCCTTTGAGGGAAGGAGCTCCTAACCTTTCTAACTCCGCCTTGTAATTGGCGGTAGTCGCAGGAACGGCATTTTTACACGTTTCTAAAGCAGCCCCCGCAGCTCGCGGCAGCGACGCTCGTGATTAACGCCTCGGGTTTTCAGGTGTTACACTTGGATAGGCGCTTGTTGCGGCCCGCTGCAATTAGTCCCTGATGCACGCGACGAAATTTTAAATCTTGCGGAGGTTCCTTTTGAAATGCTGGGAATTTTCGGCTTTTAGGAAAGAAGTGCGGGTATCAGAAAAGTACTCCTGCTTTATTAAAGACCTTCACTTCAATCCATATAAAGTATTATTTCAGCAATTTCTCGATCCTCGGTACTCTACCTAAAAGATCATTTCACCACGCCAAGAACAATGAATTGAACTTGCACGTAATTAGTCGCTACTCAGACATTAATACCCTCGTCACAGCAAAAGAAAGCCGCGTAATGAAAAAAGCCCTAATAAAAAATTTCACGCACAACAAGCCAAGCCCGAAATAAAATGTTATGCTTGGTAAAAAGTAAAGTCGCAGGCAGCTCGGGGGTTGAAAAAGCAGCCGCAAACTTATGAAATACACAAGCTCGAGGAAAGAAAGTCTCATTGTGCGCGTCGACTCAAATATTCATTTTCGGCTGCGGTAAAAGCGGGGGAACACACGCGGAAAAGCCCTTATATACGCGATATTATACTCGCCCGGCGTTTTCGGCAGCCGCGCGGCAAAACTTTCATCTCTCCTCTCCCCCCGCTCTCGGCAAACGCAATAAGAATTTCATTTCGCCGTCGCGACTCGATTCGGCCCTCTTTCCTAAGCCTAACTTCCGCGACTTGTAATACGGTTATATCGCGGCTTTTCGGCTTTGGTTCTCGCGAGAGAGAGAGAGAGAGAGAGAGAGAGAGAGAGAACCCCGTTTTTCTTGGGCGAAAGCTACGGTACGTACAGACATTTTTTCATTAGGGAGAAATTTTGGGGGCTTACGATTGGATGAAAGAGATTCTTTTGAAATTGGCGTGTTTTTAGGAACATTTTTAGGGGGGAGTTGCAGTTTTTTCTCATTTTTATACGGCCTTCGTGTAATAATCTATTTGCGAAAGGGTAAAAAGTTCCAGTAATTTTGTGCGAAAGTCGACAGGTGAAAAGAGCTTGGGAAATAAAAAATTTGAGCATTTAATTGAATCAAAAATATGAACTCATATTAAGTTTTAGTTTTTATATATTATCAATAACAAAATGTGAGCATTTCTGGCGTTTATTACCAATTCATACATTAATGCATTGCCTGATGCAGATGGCAAAGTATTAACAAAAAATTAAAAACCCTTTGTTCCCTCGATTGAATGCGTCCTCTTCGAATAATATTCCCCAAAATTTCCGCTCAACGACCGAACCCCCTTCCTCCAGAATCTTGCCTCCCTCCCGGCCTCGGTAAGTCCCCTCCTCCGCAGACACCTCGCCACTCGCGTCGAAAAATCCGAAAGGCAATTTTTCAGCGACTTGGCGCGAATCAAAATTGGACGAATCCGCGCGTCGAGGCACTAAAGCGAAAACAATGAAAAGGAACGTAGTATATATGCTGCGGGTAAAAAATCCTGTGGGGCGGGGTGGGTGGATGGGGGGCCATCCAGCCGGAAGTGAATTACCGCGGCGCGTCCGCCACGTGAATTACAATGCCGTCCCGAGCCTGAATGGAAACCCGCGGAAAAAATTTTCGAAGCTATCCTCTGGCGCGCAGAGCTGTATTAATTAAAGTCGCCTCTGCAATGTACAGAGAGGCAGCGGCAGGAGTATGTGCCGACTTTGAATAGAGCCGCGCGAGAGAGCGGCGGCGGTGGTATATATATATATATATATATATATATACCACTGCGCGACGCGCAGAAACGGTAATTGTAAGTGCTGGAAAACGAAGAGGCGACCAAGCCAATCGGAACAATGTTGCGGGTCTAGAAGCTGCTCGCGTTGCCTGCACGCGCGGCTGCAGCCGCTGTCGATTATTATTGCCTGCGTACGCCTGTCGGCGAGGCTTTTTTGCCGACAAGTCGCGATGGACTTTGGCAGCTTTGTCGTTAGTAATTAACGGGGATTTCAATTGTGTTCACTTGCCCTGTTCTTCGAATAAACGGAGGAGGGCTTTCGAGGCTTTAACATTAATCATTAGTTTGATGTTAAGGAAGCTTTTAGGCTACAATTATTTTTATGAAAAATGTATGTGACAGTTATAAAGAAATCATTGATGAAATTATTATTCTTATGAAAAGAACTTGCAGAAAATTGTTTCTTAAAATATTCAAAATTTATTTAACAGTATATAAAAATACTGAGTTATTTCAAAGTTTAACGATTGTATTTAAAAGTAATTTCGAATGTCAAAGGATTAATTTCAAACTAATATTAAAAGTTTCCATAAAAATTCTGTCCCAACTAGAATTTTTAATCGAATTCCAAGAACAATACCGCCATCCCGAAAAGCCATTAATTTTCCCGAACAGAAGATGAAAATCCGAAAATTTCCAATCCCGTGCAGCACCTAAAATCGAATTCCGCGGACGCTTTCAAAAAATAATCCCCCAAGATAGCATCTCTCCGCCTACTAATCGAATCGGCGATTCCGCCTCTTTGCATCTCGCTGAGCCCGTAAAATAAAGGGTCAGCCCAGTGCAGCGCTTTACAGTCTCCCGCAGTTTTTGCTGCCGGCTCTCGTTCCGAGATCGAGGCGTCGCGATACGGAGAGGCGAAAAGCCATTGTACAAGTCGAGATCTTTTTATCCGTCCCTCTGTATTCCGGGCTCCTCTGCTCTTTTCCTTTTACGGGCCGCTTTCGCGAGCCAAGCGGCCTTTTCCGCTACGATTCTAAGGCTGGGAAATCGAGTGTTGATGATGGCCTTTTCTAAGAGGCTGCCTGGCCACTTTTTCGCCGGGTGATGGATCGATTGTTTTCAGAGGAAGAGCTGTCTTCGCGATGCAGTTTGTGGATCGCAGAATGGAGGTTGATAAGGGCTCATTTTTTGGGTGTGTTGCTCGATTTATCATGATAGTTCATTTTACTCTAAAGAAGTAGCTTATAGATTGCTATTTTAATGGAGATGCTAATGTATTGTAATTTTATGCAATGTAATATGTGCTACACCAAACGAAACTGATTGAATTATGTTGCTTTTTCAGAAGTATCTATAGATCCAGAACTTGACGTTCTTCTCAAAAATCCACATTAATCACTACATTTTTGAGAACTAAAGTTTGTTCCCTTATAAAGTCATTCAATCTATACAAAGCAATAAAATGTTTAAATTTTATCTTCAAAAAATATTGGAGTACAACAAAAGGCCAAATGAAATTCGTAAATTTACCCAAAAATTTATCTATTTAAACCAACCTTCGCCAAATTGAAAATAAAAAATTACAACTTTCGCATACAGAATCGTAGAAAGCACTTCGCGGCCGGTTTATCGCTTCGGAACCCCTGTAAGCTTCAATAACAATAACTGTAAAGCCGTTTCCCAAAAGTTCCCATAAAGTTACAACAGATTCGACAGCCAAAAACGAGCACTCGACCGGAAACCGGCGTTTATCCAGTGCTTGGCTCCCGTTCAACCTCCTAAGCACTCCGATGGCGTTAATTCATATAAATCCGCGTCTTAATCGCGGGCTGATCCCCAACTTAAACTAATCGAAATAAGACCCATGTCGTACGACGGATTTCGCGCGTCGTGGACCTAATTGAAGTAATTAAACGCTTCTCCCGAAGAGAAATTAGTGGGGTTGGGCAGGTAAGAGCGGTTAGGGAAAGAGAATGAAATGTACTCTTTTAATTAAGGGAGGAGAGATTAATTTTTGTCATTTTCATGTGGAATATTTTGGTATTTTTCCACGGAAATTAATGAAAAAACAAACGACAATGCTTTTACGAAGGTATTTATTTATTCATGAAATTTATAAAAGTAAATATTTTCGCAAAATAAATGGAAAATTCAATGCATAAAGCAATTAATTCAGTAAAATAATATAAATTTTTATTTCCTCTAAAATAAAAAGACTGCAATATGGGAATTTCAACAAAAACATTTATTTATTTTTCAACGTTAAACTCTCTCTTTCTGTTCATTCCGTATAATGCCAACTTTTAATTTTTTTTAAAGGTCGAAAAACCATATCTCGTTCCAGACCCGAAAGTCACCAGAAATTCGTCTTGCAACAGCGCGCTAAAATATGCATCTTCGTATCAAAGCAGCCTCGCTCTCGGGGCTTAATAAGAAAATTCGAAAGATAAACCGTAAAATCCATTCAGCAACGTCCTCGGACGGAAAGTATCAAGTGGAGAAGCGCCAGAAATCCCCCCCAACTAAGCCGTTGTCTCCCATACAAGGAAACTAGAATTTCCTCTAGACGCTCCGTTCTGTAAGAGTTTTACGGCTCGAAGACAAAATCACTTGAAAACAAAGTGGGATTTTATTGGCGACGGGAAAACTATTTTATCCACTAAATGAGGGATATAACTTTTTTTTTATTACGCGATATATATACACACACGCGCAGAGGGATGGATTTTAAAGCCCTTTCTTCGAGTCGTAATAAAAAAAATTTCAAAGCGAAATGAAAATTCTCGAGTCGCCGCTTCTCGAAATTTGCATAATTTTGTTTAATTGGCGCGTCGTAAAAAAAATTCTACCGGGTAGTGTAATTGTATATACCAGCTTTACTCGGCCGGCTCGCATTGGAATGTCCGCTAAATTCGAGCTGCCAAAGCTGACGTTTTAAAAATGCTGTTAAGGTGCGCTATTATTTAGTGAATAAGCTTGCTAAAATGTAGCTTTTGCAAAGATTCGTTATATAATTATCCTCAAATTAGTTGTAATAATAAAAAGCGTTATTCTTATAACCATTCATCGCTAATTTATAATAAAGAATTACTAAATTTTGGCTACAAATGACTAGTTTTTACTTAAACATTTTTTAACTAAAAGTTAGAAAAAGTTTTTATTAAAATTTTATTACTAAACATATTTTCAAGGGAGTTGGAGAAACTGCATTTACATCATTGATGTCTAATTTAAGAGAGCAAAGGATAAAATGCAAAATAATGCACAATCTGAAAAGGTCATAAATAGACAAGTTTACGTCGCGATAACCGATTTTTCGCAACTGAGTGTACTCCAAATCGGAAAAATTTACATTTTTACAATATTCTGCTGGCGCAATATCTATTTAGTACCAAAATTTAGCATCAGTTTTTTTCAGAATCAGCAAATTTACATTCTCGCGCGCAGTTCAATTTAGCGCGTTTTGGCGGTTTAAGAAAATAAAAGCAAAACACGTTATAGACAAGAAAGGCTGATTTATTAAAATATTTAACAATAAACCAGACCGAGTTTGCATAGCATATTTTTCGGAAAGTTTCGCCTCGCAATTTGCCTAGATTTGAATAGCAAAACGAATAATTAATTGCGGAATAAAGTATGAGAATTTTTCATTTTTGACGTATGAAAAATGGCATATAAATCATGAAATTCTAACTATAAAAAATAAAAACTAATGAATAGTTTGTAAATCATTATATATTTAAAGCATCACATAATTCAGTATAAGTATATGCGTTACAGATACTTTAAAATTTAACAAATTCTTCAAACTGTACACTGTGAACAATATCACGCAATGTGCATACATTATGCTATTTGTAACGTAATCTTGAGTTTAAAAAAAAAAAAAAAAAAAAAAAAAAAACTTATGCATTATAAATTAGCAGTAGAAACTGATGTAAAAATAACTCGATTGTAAGTATTTGCACGATCAAAATAAGTCATCTATCCGATTTCAAAGGCCTTTAAATAAATAAATTTAAAAAAATATCATCGCAATATCCCCAGAAATCGGTTAGCCTCCTTGTCGAAAAGCTCCCTTCTCCCCAGTCTCCTCGGATCCTCCAGCACAGCGTGCACGTAAGACCCCTCTTTCACCTACAAACGACTGCATTCCTGCAGCTTTTCTCGCCGCCTCCTGCTTCGGAGTTCGATCAGTATGCAAACGAAAAGCAGCCTCTCAATCTACTCGAAGTTGGCGCCGCAGCTCTTAACGCGCCTTGGTTCGAATCTCGACTTGGCTTCGGGCGGCGGGCTTTTCGCGCGGGCTTCGAGCAAACAAGTCGCTCGAGAAAGGGGGAGGAAAGCGTGAAACAAGGCGTGCCGGTGTTAGAGGGATATGATTCGAGGTAATTTATAGAGCGCGCGATTTGAGGAGTTGAAGGATGCTTGGGCGGGTTGAATTATTGACGTTTTATGGGTGTGACTTTTTTTGTTCGTTAGCGGATCTTGCGGTGAACTTTTTCATTTCACCCATTTAGTGTCGAGAATTTTTAAAAGAAAATTTTTTGCGATCATCTTAGGCATAAAGGGAAATATCTCCATCTCTAACCGTATATCTATACTCCAGGCACGTATTTTTTTTATTAACACGCCGAATATGCGATAAAAGTAACCCTTTTCGGCCGGGGGGTTAACAGTTAAACTTACCCGCGTCGCTGAAGGAAGAAAGAGCCCCACCCCCAAGTATAAATCATCAAGCCCGAGCCGTCTAACATGTACGGTTGAATTTGCAGGAGCTGGTCTACCGGGACGGTAATCTGGTGTCGGGCTCGCTGGACGCCCTGGTGCAGCACATGGTGCCGACCGAGGAGTACTACCCGGACCGGGCGTACCTCTTCGCCTTTCTGCTGAGCGCTCGGCTCTTCATCAAGCCCCACGAGCTCCTCGGCGAGGTCTGCGCGCTCTGCGAGCATCAGCAGAATCTCAACGGCGAGGGCGGCAAGGTGAGTCATGCGGGCTGCCGAGAGCACTTTTCCGACGGGGGGAATCGACGCGCTTCTCGTTTATTTTAAAGCCGCTTGTCGATGTTGAATCATCGGGTGAAAAGGCCACGGAAATAAAGACAAGTATCGGGAAGATGCTCATATGTTTTGATGATTAATTAATCCGATTATTTGACGAGTTTTATTTGATTAATTTAAATAATGCATTCGAGTCGAAATTAATATAAAATACTGAATAATTGGGGTTAAATCGTCGTTTATTTTATAATTTAATACGTACTCATCGTTCATGGAGCAGTGGTTTGATTTTATTTAATTTTCAAATTAGATTTGAAATATATCAATCATTTAATGCATAAGAAATTATCAACTATAAAACGTCCACTCTTCACTTTCTTCACCAAAGCCCCTGAAAAAAAGGTAAACGAAATGAAATCAGTCGAAAATCACTCAAGCCTGTGCACTTTCATCCGCACGCAAAATATCTCCCTCGCAGAAGGCTCGGGAGCGTCGGTCCTTTGAAAAACCGGCTCGTAATAAAGTGCTCGCCGTCTCATGAGCTTACGTAACCTCGACGTGCACTTTTGCGTGCATTATCGTTCCGTCGACTGGCTCTTTTCTCGCGCTGCATCCGTTTCTTTCAGGCGCTCCGCAGCTGCGTCAACCGCGCGCAGACACACAATGAACAAATCGATCTCTTTCTTTTCCTTCCTGTCGCTCAGATTCGCCTATCGACTGCCTCCATCTACGTACGTTTATGTTAAGGCCGCGGCAAGGAACTTGGCCGAGGGTAATAACGACTTTTCGGCTGTATTGCTAAAGCAGGAGTTGTTTGTTGAGAGAGGCTGATTGCTTTGTTTTTGCGTTTTTATTCCTGGAGTGTTGCTATAAGTTTTGAAAAAATTTAAATTCAAAATTGAAGGAGTGATAGAAGTAAAGAGATTTTTTTCGAAGCTTCGGTATTTCGGGTACTGACATAAAATGAAGATCTACTTTTCACAACTATAAATGTAAGATCCTAAAAGGCTTGACGTTAAAATATGTTTTTATAAATAAACTGTTTTTTTAACGTAATCGTTTTACATTAATACACTCATTATTAAGAAAATATTTCGATCAAAGACTGAAGATAATATTTAAAGATAAATTAATTATTCACTGAATTTAGTTCAGAAAATATAGTATGAATATTAATTTTTGAAAGCAACCAATGCTAATTACACTTAGCCTCCTCCAAGAATTTCAATCAGTCGCCAACCGAACAAAAACTCAAACATAGTAAATATAAATACTGTAATTTCATAATTCAATGCAAACTCCATCTCCAAAAGCCAGTTTCAGCCTCTTTCCATTCAAACCCAAAGCTCATTCCAGATGCAAGGCGCCTGGAAAACGCTGAAAATCAGCCTCAGCGAAAGCATAAATCAAGCCGAACTCACTTTTCCGGGCAATTATTCCCCGCGACCCTCGTTAATTTTGCATTCGTCCGCGGGCCGACCATTAGAAATTCCCTCGGAAGCTCCTCGTAATCCGCATTTACCCGCGAGGACGCGTTTACGCATAAGCAAGGATATAATTTGGAACGTCATTCGGGCGTCGGGAATTGTTTGGCGAGGAACGATCGGGGGGGGGG
>UCOM01003258.1:0-19234 GCA_900474385.1 Ormyrus pomaceus | reverse complement strand
AAATTTTTGTCATTTTTCGAAATTTTCCAACAAATTTTTTGTAACTACAAAAATGTTATTTGATTTTTACACTGCATACATCTGTTAGCTTAAGTATTCAGCTTTAATTTGCGCTTTTACAGACCTCTCTAAGTTATTTTTATGAGAAAAGTTATAAGGAAAAAGGTTGCGACGAATATATTCGTCGCAATATATTCGTATTTATTTAGAAAATAAACATGTTTTTAATGCAAAAAAGGACAATTTTTTTCAAAAAAAATGAAGATTTTTGGTTTTATGTCTACCATTTTTACCTATTTTTGATTTTATTCTACAAACGGAGGTTCATGAATAAATTGGCCACAGGACTACATTAACCAGTTTTTCTTTCCTGACTGCTGTAGATTATTATGGATTGCGCTAGAATGTACACCGTGTCAAACATTGCTTCACGACTTACTCAAGATTTTTCAATATAACTCAGTTATTTTTTATTATTTTCAAATAAAAAAAATTGTTAAAACAAGTCAAAACATTTGTAAAAAGATCATAAAATTTTAGATAGATTTATTTTGTTCCTTGTCGTCCAAAAAAATTCTTAAAAATTGGTTAATTTTTGACGTTCTACACGGGATTCCCCCCTAAAAAGAGAGAGTAAACACACCGTGCAGCAAAGGCGCGGGCGTCGGTCCGCAGAAAAAGCTTATCTTGTAAAACAAGTATCCAAAGATCAAGACAATAAATTGTGCCCCGGTCTATTGGCGAACAATTCGTGGTATGCGCAAAAAAGGCCGTCCCTCGACTGAACTACACGCTTAAAAGAACGTATAAACGCCTGTCGAACCCGGCCCTGGAATCCTAAGAGCGAAACGATGTTAAGGCGCCTCGGGGCATCTTTCCTTTCTGACTCTCTCCCTCTCTCTCTCTGTGGTACTTGCTGTCGTTGCGCCTTTTACGATTACATCGCCGGGCGGCGGCGCGAAAAGCTCCGCGACATTAACGCCCTCGCGACCGCAAAATCTCGGGCAACCACCTCGAGGCACTGCTGATTATTTCCAAGGCGCCTTGGAGTTTTCGTCCATCGTAAGCTGCATGTTGCTTTACGACCTTTTGCACTTTGTCGGGAGGAGGAAAAAAGAGTCCCAGATATCGACGATGGGAAATATTAAAAGATAGTGGGAAGCAAATTGAAATTTATTTTGGGTTGATTGAGGATGTAGAGCGTATGAGTTATGACAAAATTCCAACGAAAATTTTGCTGCTGGAGCACGACAAGGTAATAAAATTTTGTTTGGATTCAAATATCTGAGAGAAATAATTTCTCATATTTTTATTTTTATTCTGTTAAAATCGTGGAATGTTGCAACGATAAATATGTTATATATTATATTTTAATAATAAATTTTCGAATAGCAAGTTATTAAAAATGATAATGAAGTGTATAAGACTTTATAAAGTTTGCTTTGAAAATAATTAAAGGGGTAATAAAGATTCTACTGCTATCATTTAATAATAGCTTCGCGGGCGATTTCAATTGCAGTGACAGGTTTTGCACCAGCCAAAAAACTTGTTAATGCATTTCACAACTTATCATTTCTAAAACAATGAAGGAAATCGATTTATTGCCTTAGCAAACTAAAGAATAAGCAATTCCGTTTTAAATAAACGTCTAGACCGTCGCGCAAACGGTTGCTTTAGTTGGTTTTTGTCCTGAACTTTAATATTTCGCTGAATTTAGCTTTACCTTTGTTGCCGCGGCGATGTTCAGTGGAGCACAAGAAATTACGGCGGAAATAAGTGGCTGTAAAATAATAAGTACTAATCAACCCGCTTTGCTGATACAGAGTAAACAAATTCTATAAATCGAAATGGTCGTTTTACAGCACGTCGCCGTTTACATAATCAGTTTTGAGGAAACAATTATATCTTGGAGCAGCGATGGCTCAGTTGGTAGAGTACCGGTCCTTTAACCAGAAGGTCTCTGGCTCGATCCCGCGGTGTCCAGCAAAACTGACATTGGGATACCACTGTATTTATTTACAAGTGTCTAATAACATCAGAGCTCAGCTGGTTTGGCAGTCAGTCTGATTTGGCAAGCCGCAAGGTAGCGTAAAAGTCGACATTAAATAAGATAAAAAAAAAAAAATATAATCATCTCTTCAATTTGGATTATTTGAAAAACTTTTTACTAGTTTTTTACGGGCTTTAATTCAGCGAAAATTTCAAAGTAATTATCAAGCTGTAAAGTTCAAAATAAAATTTAAGCGAACTTTTAATTCCATTAGTGCCTTTTACTCATTGCGCATAAATTTAGAGGCAAATTAAATTTTACCAAAACTTTCATATGCCAATATTCAATTAATTAGTCCTTTTCGGTACACTTTATGCGTGGAGGAAGTTGGATGAATTTCAATATAATCTGTAGTAGAATGATGTTAAAAATTTGATAAGCTTCTCCCAATCTCCAGTATTTGGAAGAAGGAATTTTTCACGAGTTAATCAAGAAAATTTCTTCGCCGCTGCCATAAAAAGTAGCAATATTTTAAGCCCCTCGGAATGGAGGGCCTCCGCGCATACGTATTTTCAATTAAGCATCTCTATTATATGAAGCCGGTGTCGAGGGTTTTGACTTACGCCCCCTTAAAACTCGGCAAGCAGCAGCGGCTTAAGTCCCCGACGTCCATTGTGTCCGGCTCGGCGTTCCTCCCGGCCGCGGAAAACAATGAGAAACGACCTTTCTGCGCTGGCACGACCGTTAAGAGAAAAAAAAGCAAAAAAAAAAAAAAGAAGGACCGAGCGCAACTAAAAGGAAGTAAACGTCCAGGCCGCCCTTAATGAACCGAGGAGGCCAGGAAACTCTGCTGTACTCTCCGCGGAGAGAGGGAGAGAGGAATGCACGTGGCTGAGCGTCTCCGAGGAGGCAGTGCGGCCCTTCTCTCGGCACCGCCAGTCGGTGTGAAATCGACTGGAAAGACAATATGATTTTAAGAGGCGAGCGCTGTAGCGAAATACTAGTTGCCGGCCGCCTCTGTGTGGGAGAGGAATTAATGGAGCAGCATAACGGCTTACGCCGAGCGGTCGACTTCTCTCTCCCCCCGTGAAAGAAACGCAAAGTGCGATTCGTGATATTTGCTATCGGGATAATCACTCGCCGGCCAATAGTGGATATACTACAGGAATTCCGTGTCAAGTGGCAATCTCGAGTTGCATCTTCGGAGCCGGGCTTTTTTAAGGAAGCTCCAAAATAATCGCAGCTTAATCTCTCCTTTATCAGCGGCTATTTTCGCTCGAGCATCGACACGAAATCCCTGTACATAGTAGGCAGAGCACGACGCGTTGCGGGCCTCACGCGAGAGGTTAACCTCCTTTAGTCACTTTTCCAATCGACCCGCCGAGGGCTTTCTCTTTTTCGCGAGCGGGAAGGGAGATGTGCACGACGTCGTGGCGCATAGCGAAGCAGGGCGGCGCTCGGTGACGCAACCGCCACCTAAAGCCTTTCTAAGAATTTTCCGCCTCGCGAGATTGACAAAGTGCAGCGGTCCGCTAATTTGGGATGTAAATATCTGGGTCGTCGACGCGGTTACATAAACGAGCGTGAACGACTCCGTTCGATTTGCGCAAGCCGAGGGTGCAAGAATTAGCCTTTTTCGAAGCCCTTCGCCGCCCTTCGTGAAAATGCAGATGCGACGGCGACCTGCAGGCGGAGCTTTATTTAATATGCGAACAAACTGTTGTCCCAGCATAAGCAGTGGGTTAACAAATGTTTGGAGTGATTAGATATTCCAGCCAAGTGCTTACGCGTTTGTGAGTTTGTAAGATAATTGCGGAATATGTAATCATCTTTTAAAAGCCGTATCAAGTATCAGATGCTTATCGTGAGTAACAAAATTATTATTCTGCGCTTAAACATCATTATTATAGGTAACGTATTCTTAATGAAAGCGTCTATTCTGCATTATTTAAATGGGCTCTCTTAAACAAACAAAAATCTTTGAATGTTAACGACAAGCTGAATATGTTTATTTTTTCAAAAAGTTAAGGAAATAAAATATATTCTCGTCCAAGTACTTAACCTCGTGTAAAATTGAATGGCCCACTCGGAACTTGGCTAAATTCTAATTTGAATTTCGGTCATTCTCCGGTCTCTCCCCGAATTGGTGACGCCGTCGCCGTTCCATCTTCCGCGAGGCAAACTCTCCGAGTGGTTCCAATCAGAAAATCCATGAGGCAAAGTACATAGAACGAGATAGAGTGAGAGAGCGAGAGAGAGAGAGAGAGAGGGACTCTGGGTTCTCGTGATTTTTAGAACAATCGCTCGGCAACCAGACAGCCATTATGCATCGGCGACGAGTTCTTGGAGGGGAAAGAAAAAGAGGGGGAGAGATGGGAGGTTATAAGGAGAAACGTCAGTCGCGAGCGCGACGTTCTGTCCCGCACGACCCAAAGCCCTATGTATGCGAAGGCGCGAGAAAACGACGAGGCAGGAATTTTCTGGTTTGCAATGGAGATCCTTGCAGGAGAAGTTGTCGGAGTCGTGAAACCGAAGCTTTGTCCAACTTCCATCCTGCAACGTCTCCCCCTTTTTCCGTCTCTATCTCTGCTTTTTGTTTGTCCGGGATCTTGATTGGAGTTTGATTAGAAAGGTATACTTTGGGACATTTCTGTAAACTTGCAGCACACTATTGACATAATTTCTTGTTGATTTAAATCTTTTAACCGAAAAGTAGTTCTGCAGATTACTATTTAACGGTTCGATTTTTCAGGAAGGATTTACATATTCAGCCGCATAATTTTACTGTAAATTATATTATGTAATTTAAAAAAGGGAAAACAAGGTTTATTATATTAGATAATAAGAGCTTGCTTTTCAGTAGTTAACTTTTACTAAGCCGCGTGTAAGAGTTCTACCGTTTCTGCTTATCGAATGAAATCTACTACACCGGTACAAGTATAATAAAGTTTAAAAGACAATTGTCTAGGCTTGAGGCGGACGATAGTAGTTTCAGAAAATAAGGGCATTTCACACGATGTTCTTTATGTCAGTGTTAGCCATTTTCAAGCTGAAACAACGTATCTGAGAATATAAAAGGAAAAATGCCATATTTGTGATACATTTATCCTAACTGTACTTTCTTCTGATATTGTATTTTGACTGCAGTTTTCCTTTTGTTGCATAATACATTAAATTATTTAATAAAACATTTATTAAATATAGTTTAAGGTAATAACTAGCTTAGTGTAAGAACTACTTTCCCCGCTAAACAACTTTATTTGCTAGTTTTCTTAGTAATATATATTTCAATAATATGTTGGTTTAACAGTTTTGCATAACTTAAACAAGCAGTGAAATCTAAAAGGAGCAAAAAATTATACCAACATTTATTATTCAACATTTATTATTCATTGTTATTGAGGTAATATTTTTATAGAAAGAAAATTCATTTTTTTTTTTTTTTTTAGTTTAAATGAATGTGATGGGCGCGGAAAAATAGAAATGAACCGCGGGAGTTTCTATTATACAGGTTTCCATTATCCAAACAAATTTCCGCAGAAAATGAAAAACGCAGCCTAAGTTAAGTTGAAAGAGCTTAAGAATCCGCTTGCAACGTATCACTCGCGACTCTTAGAAAATTCAGGCTGAAAACTCCTTAAGAAAATAGAGCGCGCATTTACAGAATTAAAATAAGCGGAGCGAAAGAGCTCGGCGCACCAGCCAAAAGCATTAAGCCCAGCCATCTGAATAATAAAACCTCAATGTCTTTACTTTGAAAAAAAAAGGGGATAGGCAAAAAGAGGAGCGAAAAGGCTTCTTGTCGTCGTCGCGCGCAAAATCTCGGGGAAAAAGCGACGCGTCGCGGGCTCTGAAAGGAACTTAGACGATCTGTCAGCTGTCGCCACTGCAGCGGAATAAGCGCGTGCGCCCAACTTTATCCGTCTCTTTCGCGCGCGAGCTATAAAAGTCGCGCCGGTAATCGCTCGAATTGAAGACAGAGAGGGGGGAGAGAGAGAGAGAGAGAGAGAGAGAGACTAAACGCCGCTCGTGACTCGGCAACGTGCACACACGTACAGGAAGATAGTAAATACTTTTACTGCGTGTTTGCATTATGATAATTTATGTGCGCAGACGGGGCTCGCAGTCCTCTTCTTCTAATTGTTTATTTTTACGAGAGAAATAAACGTCAGGAGGTCTTTTTCACTCTCCGAGCTCGGCCCCTTTCGACTTCTAGCCTTACGGTTTTATAAAAGGAGATCCGCAGCTTTGCGGTCGCCGTCCAGCGAAACCTAACGGAATATTTACGCTGCTGGAGGAGGAATTTTCGTTGTCGCGCGCTGCTCGCCGATGGTCCAATGGTTTTGTATATTTGCAACTTGGCCTTTTTATTATTGCTTCGGCGGGACCGTTTTCGCGTAAAGCTTCGAGTTTATTGTATTGAAATTTTCGAACAACAAAGTTTTTAAGAAAACAAGCGCAGCCGAATAAAATATGATTTTCAAATATTGTTTTTTGGTTGGTGTTTTTTTAAAGGGAGATTTTTCGTTGCTGCTTTTTGCAGACTTTTATTTACGTAAAATTGCGCGAGCTCAAGAACTTTCTGCTTCGGAAATGGAATATTCTATACATTCTGGCACAGGTTATTTTGTGCGCGAAACAACGCATTAGTATAAACTAAACATGTCCTAAAGCGCAGCCTTGTTTAACATACTCTGCGCCACTCCGCGCAAGTTGGAATAATTTTATACAGTGGATTAAAATAATCCGATGCGAGGTAACGAAATATGATGCAATAATAGTACGTTAGGGATTTCGCTTAATTTTATTGTAAACGTTTAAATAGATATTCCAAGAGGCTTTTCCAACTTTTAATTGATGCAAAACTCTGCAATGCCTGCGAGATTTCTCACATAAAATATCGGTTATTACTTCAATCAGCACTGCATAAAAAGTGTAATTAGCATTAAAAAAATTAATGGTAACATACGCGACGTCAAATTAGTTCATAAATTAAAAGTATCGGATTTTATAATTTCATTTCGCATAATCTTATGCCTTAAAATTCCTTTACATATTTTAATTTCAGTGTTGGCAAATAATGAATTATCCGCGCTGCCGTAAATTATCTTTAAGGGAATTACTGGCTCGCATGCAAATAAATTAATTATTTTGCAGTAACAGTTAATGCATTGTATAATTTGATCGAAAATTCAAAATAATCTCGCGAGCGAATGATCTCGCTTCGAAAGCCGGTTAAATTTCGATTTATTTATTCGAGTACGTCGAGCGGACAAGTAGAATATTACCGTTTTCTCACCGGCTTAATTCGCTTGATTCAGTTCAGGCCGTTGCGTGCGGGGGGATTGCGCAAAAAACTATTATCTGGCTTTATCGCCGGAGCCGCGCGAGCGAAATCATACAATATAGTTATTGATATACGATCGAGCGTTATAAAAGGCAAGAGCACTGAAATCTCGGTGGCGGTTATTAAAATCGGGCTGGAATCGATTGGCAAATTATCGGTCCGGCGTCGAAGGCTAACTACAATCATTTTAACAGTCTGTCGCGCTTATATACACATAGCGGCGAGGAACGGCAGCAGCACCGGCTGTCTTTTATCGGTCGCATACCTGCGCTCGTTCACGTGTACACGGACGCGTAACTCAACGGGTTTTCAACGTCGGGCTGCCTGTGTGTATAGGGGCGCACTTTGTGCATGTCTCATTGTGCTCCGCGTCGACTACTATGAGTTATGGGTGTTGCTAAAAATGCAAATGGCTGCTGGGAGGAGAGAGGGAGTTTGGATGGGAGCGAGCCGGGGCTCGCGCTTACAAGCGTGACTTCTTACTTAATTTATGTAACGAGCGCGGCAGAGGAGGGAGGGGGGGAATAAAAGACTATGTCCGCCGGTAGCGCGCCTGACGTGCCGTGCGCTCGCTACGCGGTTTATCAAGCTCTCCGATCGAGCACGAAGCTTTTCATTACGAAAATTTCAGCCGCTTTCTGCGGAGCGCGCCCTCTATTTCTCGCCAGAGTTCTGCAGGTTCGCTCGTCGCGCGAAAACCTCCAGATAAATTGACCGAGTTTTCGCGAGGAGCACCGGAATCCGTTGCGCTGCTCAGAGAAATGGACAGCGATTTCCCAAATAATATAACTTTTCTTTACGTTGTCGCTACCTATAACCGAAAAACCCTTACTGAAAAGCTTTATTATCATTTAAATTTTTTTATTTTCTCCACGCAAAATTATTTTTCCTACATTTTGAATTTATTCAAAGTAATAAAGCGATCTTTTATTGACAATGATAATATTTATTAAAAGTATACTTTATTAGTATTCATTGAAAATGCAATAAAAATTAATTCTTTACAACTCTGCGATTTTCATTAAAATCATAATCACCCCACAGCTTATCAAATAAAAACATCGCCAAAGACTACTGCATTTATTAAACGTTTTCTCATTAAAATATCACATTTAAGGATTTATTTTTAAATTGCGTAATTATTAAAGTTTAACGAGCATTGCAAAATGAAATTACAAAAGAGTTTCTCGGAGATATCAAAATAATTTTATGAATGACTTTATACGGCAGCAAGACTATCCTTTATGAAATTTATAGATGCAATGTGACGGCCATAAAGTATTCAATCTTGTATTGAAAAAGTCAAGAATGCGAAGGAGCACGCGGATGCTTGTTCTTATAAGAAATACATACTGACACACGATTAGGTAATAAGTAAAAGCTTTTGTCATGTTGTCGTGAATGTTTCAGCTTATCAGTGAGTCATGCCACTGTCGCGCTGTCAATTGAAATGACGTTATACGGTTCTAAGTTGCGTAAATAACGTAGGGAAACACAGTTTCATTCAAGATCTCAAAGTTACTTTTTTACTTTCAAAAGTTGGCGCAGGCCGTAAATAAAGATGAAACGATGGGTCCCGGAATTAATTAAATGCACACTGCAAGCGACTAGCATAAAATCTGAAACAAGTTGTCGAAACAACGGCGATAAAATTATACAAGGAATTCAATATTCTGGTTTTTTCCCAAAAAAGGCAGAAAGAGAAAAGAAGAGGCGTGAATCCGGCGATCCAAGCCGTTGTCATCGTCATCTCTCGTAAAACGGCTCGTAAATCGGGCTTGAAAAAATGCCGTAGCAGCCTCCAGTAATTGTAAATCAGGACTGCTATCAACGAGGAGCGAGCCTCGCGCACAAGCGCTCTAATAGCAGCTGCGCAATAAGAAAAATCCTTTAGTAATGGGATGCCTTTTTCCGGGACGAGCGATCGAGAGCGCAGAGCACACAGGCGAGCCACAAAAGCGTTTATATGCGCGCGCGTATAAACCGCGATCGCGCATCTTTTTTGCCTCCCTATTTACATTCGAGGGCGCGATTGGCTCCCGCGTTTATGTACGTAGGCGCGCCCGCACAAATCGGCGCGAATCTCGTCAAACGAACGCGCGGATTCCCCCGGCGAGTCCATGTGCGTAAAAACCGCTCGGGGATTATGATCGCGCGCGCGGGAAATACAAACTCGCTCGCAGACCGACGAACGCTCATCGTACGTGAGTATTCCCCTGGAATCTGTACTCTGCGAATGCCACTGCCTGGCTCTCCGACGCAAATCTCGCGCTTCTGCGAATGCACGAATTTGCATATCTGGCTTTTAATTGCTTTGGCAAAAATTTGATTCGCCTGCTTTTTTAAATTCATTGCCTGCGATTTTTCATCTATTACGAATATTACTGCACCTAGTTTTCAAAATAAATTCCTCAATGAGAGACAATTTGCAGAGGATAATTTCGTTGCACCGTCCCTTGAAACAGATTTTTTGCAATCAGAATTGATGTAAGTTTCTTACTTTCGCATAAACGACAAGTCCGACAACAATATATCAAGGTTTAATTTTCTCCGAGGACACCAGTTTTTCTGTTCGCGGTAATAAAGATTGAGAACGAGTAAGAGACGAGTTTCTGCAAATCTTCTTTCTCATTAAGCGTGTGAACAACGGCACAGGAGAAAATATTTCCCTTAAAAAAGTGATTTTAATGTTACCGAGTGCGCTCCTGCACAAAAAATTAGTTATTTAAAAAAGTAAAGTAAAGTAAAGCAAAAAAAAACTGCTGCACACATAATGAAAATGTCTGAAATACCGTTAAATTCGACTTGGACAAACAAATCTGACGCAGTGAAACACATTCCATCCATTTGACGAGAGAACGAGAGTGTGAGAGAGAGAGAGAGAGAGGAAGCATCCTGGCTCGCAAAAGGGACGGAAAAAGCAGGTAGAAAGAGAGAGAATTTATTTTCCGCCCCTCTTTCCTCGTTTTGCAGTTTCGTCGGGCTAGACTCACGCACACAGGCTTGTACTACCGTTTCTGCATATTTTATGCCACCGCTGCGACCGCGTATGTGCCGTGTCTATCCATACATAGGGGATTGAAATAGCACAATAGGCATGAAGACTCTCCCGCTGCCGAGCATATACATGTATACGTGCGGGAACCTGACAAGAAGAGGAGAGCCGTAGCTCGCCTGCATAATAGATATGTAGAAAATACGTATATATCGCTGGAATTCTCTGACCTCTCCACCTGCAAATCGTGTATTTTCGGCCAGACAAAAATCAGGCTGGCTCGACGAATTTCAAACTTTGCCGACTTTTTTCATAGCTGATCAAAAATTCAACAATTTTTCATTACGCTCAAGTATCACATCGATAACTGCTTTCGGGTTTCAGTAAAAAATAATGAGTTTTCGCCACGAATTAATGATACTCGCACTACTTTTAAGGGCAAATTCAAATTCTTATAAAATTTAAATACAAAAAAGACGATGGTAATTTTTTGAAAACCAACATATACTTTTATATCAATTCGCACTTTACGCACAAGCTTATCAATAAAAAATGTTATTTATCTTAATATGCACTTAATAAGATCGAATCGGAATCCTCAAAAGGCCACACACGTACATTTTACTGATTTTGAAAGCAAAAAAGGAGCCAGTCGATTCCGTAACAACTCACAATCTCGGAGATCGAAGAATTTTTATTTCGCTTTTGAACTTCGTACAATTAAGATACCGAAAACAAATACTTTATCGAAAATTGAATGTAATTAAATTCGCTTATTAGCGCTACTATTAAAAAAGAAATTCCAAATTTTTTATACTTCTCTTATTCTAGCTTTTTATTTCAAAGTTGGATAAAAATTATAAATTCCCGCGTAGAATGATCCGGGCAATGGATGCGCCAACGTGTCTGCTACGTACCCAGATGATCGGAAAAAGCTGGATAAATATGTGAAAAGAGGGGAAGGAAAGAACAGGAAGCAGAGAGATGTGCAAAGAAATTCGTTCGACCGAAGCATCGGGCACGTTTTCTACGAATCATTTGTTATTCTCGCGCAGCGGATCAAACGATATTGCCGCAATCGAACCGCTCTACTTGCATAGAAAATCGCTTGAGTTCTATCCCCTTTTGTCGTGATCCTCCCAATCATTTTTTTTTTTTTTTTTTTTTTTTTTTTAAACAAAGTTTGTTACTTTTTAGTAGCCCAGTCTGAGAAAAATATTTGAGCGTTGCGCTTCGATAATAATAAAAAAGGTTTGTATTTATCTGTTTTACCCGACATTCTGTTTTCGTAAAAATTATTTTTACTGACAATTCTCGAACTATATAGGAAATGTTCTTTTGCAAGAAAGGAAGAATTATATTCAAAAATGTATATATATACTTCTTTTGAAAGGAAGACGGAATATTCGGTTTATTATTTAAAACTGAAAAGCAATTTTAATAATCAGGTGTTAAAATGTAAATAATCTTGTAACCATGAGAATAAGACTCTGCCGTTGAAAGATCAACAGCTTTGAAGACTCTCAACGCTGCTCTGAAGAAGAGATACGAGAGTAAGAATAACATTGACTTGCAATTTACACTTTACTGTTTTGATTTTTTGAGCTCAAGGCAAGGCGATAATTTTCCACATGACAGCAAGTAAAATAAACCATTTTTCTATAATAAATTTTTGATTGTTTGAAAATCTTGAACTATTTCAAAAGTAAATACACTCTCGAAAAACCTTATTCTCATAAGTTAAAATAACCATCCGACCTAGTTCACTTCTCATTAAAGCATTCCCAGTCAAAATTACACCCATTCGCATCCTGCATTACTTGTTCTTTACGACTGAAGCCCGGAAAAAAAAAACTTCCTCGTAGCTTGGAGAGGAAAAACAGCAGTTCGCGCGCAATTCCACAAGCAGCCTGGATTTCAGCGCGGCTCTTCGAAAAAAAAAAAGGAAAAACAAAGATCCAGCGGAGCGCTAAATTTGAATGTCCAATAACTCTCTCTATTTGCTCGGGTCCTGTTTCATTGTCTCTCGCGTCTAATGGAGAGAGCGACGGACCATCGCCGGGCAAATCTAGGATGATGAACGGGCTCGCGTATGGAGAGAGCGCACGACCGCCGCGGGATTTTTGACATTATGCTCGCTGAATCTACATTGTAAATTTAGCATTATACGAAGATCGATGGCATTTTTTGCCGGCGCGAGCTCTCGGGAGCTGCAGATCCTCTCTGTCCCTCTCTCTCTCTCTTGCCGGCGGAAAATTGCGCGATCGTCGTCGGCGGATTCAACGACGCAGAGCCGCTCTTTCTCTCGGGCGGAGGATTCGAAATTGATTAAATCGAGACACGTTTAGCCCATTATTCCTCCGCAGGGATCTTCTTCGTCATATAGGGTTACTCGTGAGTTCCTGTCGGCTCGCTGTTTCTTTAACGGAAAAATATTTAATGCTCGAGGCGAGTTGAGCCTGCTTGGTTCCCTTGGCCGAAAGATAGAAATCCGTTAAGGGCCCGAGTGCTTATTTTACAGGTTGATTTTGGACAAACGCGAGTTCAACTTGCCAATTTGCCGGAGAAAGCTCAGAAAAATGTCCGAATAATTGATGCTCTTTGATTTTAAAACAAAATTCAGTATTGTGCAACGTCTACTTTCGGTATGTAATTCTTCATGTATACAGGTACGTATACGTGTGATATTAACGTACAACGCAGCAGGTATTGCCGAGTACGGCATTAATGGTATTTCTTCATACTTTGGGTAAACGTGCTTTTAAATTACAATGAGGTATCGACGCGAGCCTTGTATAAACGTATAAATCGGTATACACTTGATTTTTTTAGCATTTCGTTGCCCGCTTGTGAGGAAAACGCTCGTTTATAAGCGAAGCGTTACCTTAATTGGATTTATATCAGAGATATTGATGAATTTAGAAACTGATGAATTCGCCGAGTCCTGAATCGAGGTAAATGTGCCGTGGGATTTCGCGTGCATTCAATGAGATACAAAATAATAATATCCCAACAATTGTTACTCTCTCCAAACAACTTTTAAGTTTAATCAAACTTTTGTTTGAGTAAGCTTGAAATTTCAATCAAAGCATCGTTTTCCTCATTGAACAACGGCTTAACATGTCGAATTTATTAAAGCGCGCAAGATGGTCCGGGTTATATTCGTGAATTTCAGAAAAAAATGTTTGGCGCAAGAATTAGCAGGGCCGACTTGTTACGCGCTGCGCCGTGAATTTTGTTCTCACTAGCCCACCGCGAGTATCGAACAGCGTACCTTTTAATCTAATATAGCCGCTGGACTTTTTCAATTTCGCACGCAATAAGGGGATGGATCGAGCCCATAAGCAGGCTATCAGCGAAGGAGCAGCGAGCGAAGAAGCAGAAGGGGAGGAGAGGCAGAAGAAGCCCAAGGAGGAGGAGGAGAGAAGAAAGAGAAAAAGGGCAGGATCTCGCAAGGCTCGTCTTGTTGACTTAACGAGAGGCCTTTTTCCGCGTACGCTCGTTAAAAACAACGTGCGCGTCATTTCTCTCTCTCCCTCCCTCCCATTCTCCTTCGTACGTACGCACGCCGCTTCTTTGCTGCGAGTCGAGAGGAGGTGCGTGCGGAGAAAACTGGTTTACGAGGAGCTCCTCTCTCCCTCTCTCTCTCTCTCTCTCTCTCTCTCTAAGTGTATTATACGCCGCGTGTGCGAGCAATCGGTAGCGCGGCCGCTCGCCGCAGAACCGCGGAGAGCCATCGCTCATATGCTCGCCGAGGCGCCTGCTTCTCTTCTATCTTTTCCACGAACGAAGACTGCTGCTGGCCTCGCGTGTATCTGCGCAAGCCGGCAGCTACCAAACTCGGATCTTGTCTGGACTGCGGCTGCCTTGGAGCAAAGCTTGGAGGCTCAGGTGCCTCGCTGCCGAGTTCATTCATTGGAGCTGCCTTCTTTCTCTCGAGCTCCTCCTTTTGCCTTTAATTAAGGAAGGCGCCGTGCCAGAGTCGCGGGCTCTCTGGTTTTGCGGATGACGGAGCCGAGCGGCGTATCGTATTGTTCAAGAAGCACGCTTGATTGCTTTTTTCCTAGCTCGCCACCGCCGCCCGATAAGCTTAAACTAATGCGTCAAACTAACTGACGAATTCGACCCGCGTTACTATACTGGTCACCAAGCTCGATTCATCGTCATTTGACCATCTAGAGCCGTTTTTGTTTTTATAAAGTATTAAAAATTGATTTACGGATCAAAATGGATGATGAAATTAAGATTATTTGAAATTTCACACAACATTTAATGAAAGCGTTAACTATGCACATAATTAAAAAGAACCTCTTGTTAGAGCTCTTAAAAAAACGACAGAAAATCCCTGCGTAAAATATCAAGTCGCACGACTTGCGCATAAACGTCCGCTCAAAACCGCCACGGATTCGAGAAGGAAAAAAGGACTCCGAAGGAGAGAGAGAGAGAGAGAAAAAAAGGAAAGCATTCCGAATTTCAACGCGAGCGCGTCCTTGAAAAAGAAGCAACAAGCTCGGCGCGTCGAAAAAAAGGCGAAATCTCACGCGTGCACGTTAATTTCATTTCCTGGCTTACGGCTTGTATAATTTATCGCCGCGATTTTTTTATCGCTTATAAACGCCGAGTCGGCGCTCGCGTTTGTGCTGTTGGGCGCGAGGAGAGAGGAAACAGGAGCGCAGCTCCTCGTCGAATAAATTTGAATTCCTCCGTCGCTCTCGGCCGTCGAGCAGCATCGCGTCACTGCTATCTCCGTCTTCCTCTCGATCGTCTTTCGATCGGCGCAGATTAATTTCAAAGGCGATCGTCTCGGATAACTCGGCAACTGGCGATGGAGAGGAGCTTGCGCCCCTTTTCACGGGCAGACGAGCATAAAGACGGCGGCGTGCAGGCAATGAGAGCGACGTATCCCCTTCTATCCTCTTTTCACGGAGAGATGGAGAAAAGTCGGCGCGTGCGAATCTACAAGAAGCCTCCTCTGCTCTCCGTTTTAGATGTCCGCTTTAGCTTTTTGGCTTTCTCTGTCTCCGACATTCTTATGCTGCTTGAAGCGCAAGTGCGCGCGAGTAACAGGATCTAGATGAAAGAAGGGGACTCTGCTGCTCTGCTTCCCTACCAGGAACTAAATCCGAACCCTCTCTGTCTTCTTTTTAGGAAATTTCAAAATTAACTCTGTATTTCATCCTTTCTCTCGTGACTTGTTTTTAAATAGCTTTTAAATTGTAGTTTCAACATCGTTATACTATTTTTTATTAATTCTTGATGAACCATCATTTTTATTCATTTTACTTTTTATACTTCCAAATAAAGTACAACTACTTCTTGAGATTTTAGTTCGTTAAATTTCTCGAAGGCAAATCTTTCGCTTAAAACGCTAATAAATGCAACATTGTAAGACTTGATCTGGACAGAAAGATAAAATTCCACATTTCTTCTGAAGATTGTAAAGAAGGGTAATACGATTATACCTGGCGTCGAACCTGAGGGCAACATTTTTACATCTAGTTAATTTAATAGATAGTTCGTCGAGCCAATCTAAAAAAAAAACGATTGCCAAAGTAATCCAGATAAGGAAAAACTAGCGATTTAACGAGAATTATATAACGCGGGGGCTTTCTATATAATGCAGGACGAGGAGGTAAAACAAGAGAAAGGCAAGAGCCAAGTGTTCGAGGGGAAAATTGTCAGAGATTAAATTTTAAGGTCCGTTTCATTATTTATTTGAAGGCAGTATTTTTTCTATTTAATAACGGCAAAATGTTAGCCCCCTATACGTATATTAAGCATGAACAGCAGTTGAAAGTTTTGTTCCGTAACTGATGGCTGTGCTATATTTTTGTCCCAATGCTTATCGAATAAGGACTTTGAAACTGGCCGTCATAATTTTACGTTCAAATAATATTCACGAGCCGCAGGGTGACTCGAAAATAAAAGGCAGAATCGGTGAAAGCTGACGATAAATCTTGCCTTTTAGTTTTGCTCACAATTTCAATGACTAATAATTGAGCATTGATTAATAATTGTATTATCGCTATTAAAAGTTGGGCAACTCGTATCTTACGAGATCAATGTGTCCTCGTTGTCGATTACTCAAAATAAATTTACACTGCCTTACCATCCTGTTATTACTCTTATAAATGATTTGGTTTCCTGGACTATAAAATATTCATCCGACGATTTGTTGACGATATTCAGGCAGATATTTATTAATCACGTTTAGCAAATAAATTTGCATTGTTCGTCTGATCAGGTATACCTATCGGGAATTGTATTCGCGGTGAGCAGTCGACTATCGCCGGCAAAGCGAAAATACATGCCCGGAGTTTATTTTTAATGCAAATTTTGTTCGACTACAGCATATTTAATTAAGAAGCGCGGTGTATCGTGTACCTTGTTCTGCGTACCTCGCGCAGTAAGTAATTTTGTAAAGTTATATATGCTTTCATACTAAAGAACAAGGCGAGAGCACGAGGAAAAACTGTGCCTATAAATTATTCTAATTTTTAATGAGACTCTCTCGAATCGCAAAATTAAACACACAAAGTGTCTTACTATTATTTTTATTATTAGCCTTTAATGAGAGGATGAATTTACAGATGAGACCAATTAAAGTTCTGCAGCAGTTTATCAGTGAATAATCGTATTATAAAAAGCTTACTTCGACTTAGTTCAAGTTTTCGAAAACTTCTAAACTATCCAGTACATCGGAGATTGCTGTAATTCTTAGCATTCTTAAATGTCTGATTATCTTGGATAGGAAAAGAAATATAATCCTATCAAGATTGTAAGTAGATGACATCACAACTCTAAATCGTGCACAACGTGACGTCACAATAGAGCCCAAATACTTCGTGTACATTTCGCAAATCTACTTGTTTCAACACAGCAGTCAAAAAAATCTTGAACGACTTGGACGCCATCGCATCCCGGATCAGAAGTAATAAATGACAAACCATTATTCACCTTTTCCTCGAGTAGTATTTCGAATTTTAATCTAAAGATTGGCCCCTGGCTTGCATTTGTAACTTGACATTGTAAGTATTGCTAATTGAAAATAGTTCCTAATTAATCGAAAGTTACCGCTTGACGGGGTTAGAGGTTAATCATCGAAACTCTCAGCAGGCTCTAAGGCAGGTCGAAAAGAATCTGTTTGTAAAAGCGCTAATGCGCACCACACCCTAAAGTTAGAGAGCATTTTAAAGCGCGCTCGGATAAGCCTCACGAGGAGGAGAGAAAGCAAGCGAGCAAGGGCCGCGTTTCTCAAGTGTTGCTCGTTTGCTGAATAACTTGGCCTCTGGTATTCAGATTCCTTGATATCTTGACAGGTCTTCTTCCCGCTCACACTCGCTTTGTTATTTTTGCCTCTCGCTCCGGCGCGTAGCTTCGAGCCGTTAACCTAACAACTCTCCTCTCTTGTCTGCCTTATCGCGCCTCGGCTGGCAAAAATCCGGGCTGTAGCGGCGTCGTGCCGCGGAAGGGAAGGAGGCTATCGCTGCTCGACGGCTTCTGCGGCCACGTTTTCTCCCTCCCCCGCTGCAGGCTCCTGTAAAAATCATCGAGCGGCTTTCGAACTCCCCGGGATCATTGTTGCACGAGCTGTGTGTCCGTGTGCGGGGATACGAGATAGACGTGCGCCACGAGTGCAGATTTTGCCCCAGTTGCCGTCGGCCGATTTTTATGTATGCCCCGGCATATCGCGCCGCGCACATACCTGTTAGGACGGCGATGCGCTCGCCGGAGAATCCAACTTTCCGAGATGTAGTTCTTTGTTCGGGAGTGACTGACTTCACAATCAGAGCCTGAGCCTGAGCTCGAACTTACGAAAATTATTGATTTTTAATTTTACATTTGGGAAAAGACTTTTTTGTATTTCACGAATGTTTAGAAACAAAAAAGTCAGCGAAAACTTGTTTCTGAGAAGAAGAAAATCTTATCGTTAGTAAGTGTAGAAAAATGTCTTTACACATTGGAACTTGCGACTTGCGTCCCTGCTTCTTAACCGAATAAGCGCACTTGGCGTTTCGTCACGGTAACGAACGTTCTTACCGGCTTTTCCTCGAAAATTTTCTTCGAACTCTCAAGCTGTGCTACTCGAGAATTTTCCCCGCTGCTGTATTACTTGTCTTTTCGTTAACGAGGAGCGGAACTGGACCACCGCGCTCAAGAATGGCCGTTAATAAAGTATCGAGCTTTCTCCGGAACTCGAGAAAATTTAATTGGTCGACTTGACGTGATTTCCGAATGATTAAGCGTAGTGTTGTTTTCGTCGGTTAAAGAGATTCTTACGTGCCGACTGAATGGGTCGGTTTGTTCTGCCAGTCAGAAAATTAGATTGAAACTAATTAAGCGTACACTTGAATACCCTCGACAAAACGCAAAATAAAAAGTCCATGGGAATCTCGGAAAATGTTGACTCGAATAGTTCAGGTACGTACAAATGAATTGCTTTATAGGTTCACCTCTTTCAGTGAGAATTCTATCTAATTAGTAATACCAAGATTCAAACAAGCAAATTGATTTTACCGTAAAAAGAGCGGATACTTAAACAATGGGAGACAGAAACCGAGTGTTTCCTATTCTTTCGCTATTTCTGATTATGCTAAAGTAAGCTTAACAAATCAATAACCAACATTAACAAGTACGTATCAAATCCTTGCAAATTAACATTTATTATTGGATTTATGCAACATTTCAAGTCCCTATCTATTTTGAATTCAAACATTTTTTTAGCTCGATAATACTCTCTAAAGTTGAAATAGTGAAAAACTACTAATTCAGAGTGCATATGCACTAATTGGAATAGTGTAAAGTGCTCCACTGCGAATTAGTGCAAAATTACTAATTGAATTTGTGGTATAAATGAACTAATTGAAATAGTGAATGTATGCACTATCAGAATTAGTAAAAA
>UCOM01003257.1:0-19244 GCA_900474385.1 Ormyrus pomaceus | reverse complement strand
CTCTCCCCCGCGGCCGAGCGCTAATTGCCCTTTTCTTCCCGGTTTCTCAAATAAAAAGGACTTTCGCCCGGCTCGGGCTTGTTTCTGCCCTCGTAATCAAACTTGCCCCGGCTGCTTGATCCGGCGCTCCAATTGCGACGCTTTCCTAATAATTGCGGCGAGTTTCTATTCGCGGGATTGATATAAGAGGAAAATTATTTGAACGACTGGGATACCGCTGCGGGAAGTTGGCTGCTCGCTGATTTGATAATGAGTGGTGGCGAAGTTTGCGGCGCGGAAACTTGGCTCGAGTTTTGCGCAGGTATTTTGCTGCGCGTTTATAAGAATTAACTGTAAACTAACGCTTGAATTTGCCCCCGAGAAATCTCCTCGGCGTAATCGATTGCGGCAAAGAATTACTATTCGAGCTAATTCGAGCGCGTAATTTGACCGAATAAAGTAAATGTGGAATTACACGCGAATTGCAATTTTGAGTTGGAGCTTTGTAGATTATGCGATATGCATGTATAATTGAAATTTTCGAATTTTCCGAGTTAATGGAATTCCCTCTTTGAAACGAATTGGTTCTTTATATATAGTATTTTACGCATGAACGGGCAATTAATAGTCGTGCAGATTAATGAAAGCACCATCACGGCGGGCTGTATTTTATTTAAACGCGATGCACATTAATTTTATCTGGAACATTAGTGGAGCCTAGTTAAAATGTCAAAATGTCTTTCTAAAGGCGAATATCATCAACGTAAATCATAAAATTAAGTAATATCCCATTGAAATTTCCTTTTAAAGGGGAAAGGGCAGCCATATATCATTAAGCGATTACAAGATCTTGCTAGAAAAGCACACCGATTTTGAATCTCGCTGCAATTAATGAGAATTTATTGTTTTTTTTTCCTTTATCCTATACCCGAAATAAAAGGGATTTTTTCCAGCTCCATCTTGGCCTGCCGTTCTCCCCTCGTTTCTCGAGGCGCGAGAAAGAAAGAAAAACGCATTTATCATAATCGTTTTAGCTCTCTGTTTTTCATTTCCGAGAGCGGGCCGCGTGTGCCCCTCTCGGCCCCCTCATTGTTCGCCGTGACAATGCAAGCTCCGCGAGGCGCACAATGAAAGAAAGCTCGAAAAAAAAAAAAATCCGCGATGCCACCTGCGAAACGGGAGCAGCAGCAGCAGCAGCCCGCGCCGCGCGCCGATTTTTTTGCCGGAGTCATCGGCCCGTCAATTTCCGCCGAAAAATGAGGAGAGTCGGTGCTCTTTTTTGGAGAGAAAGGGCTCTCTGCCAGAGAGGAAAAAGCTTAATTACACTTGGGAATGTACAGGTAGAGCTTAGTTCTCGAGGGAGAGTTTTGAAAAATTTTTACGATCAGATTTTTCGATAAAATTTAGTTTGGGTTTTCTGAGGTCAGGTGATCGTTAACTTTTATGATGAAAATGAGTCGGTATTAGTCACGGAATTGTAACGGATGAGATTTATTTGATTACTGTTTTTGTGTTTTTCAGAGGTACAAATTATGTAGACCTTTTTCGATGATGCTTTTTCAATCCCTTTTTCAAAATTTGTTCTGTCCCATAAATCTACATTAATGAAGCAACTTTTTTTAAATATTATGTAGGTGTTTTTATATGTGTTTAAAAGACTGTTTATCACTTTCATTTTTCTATGAAGAATAACGTATCAAATTATTTGCGACATTAAAGAATCAAAAGTTTACTTTCTCATAAAATTTTCCATTGTTTTCAAATCCATTTAGCATTTTTTTTCGGTAATGTAATTACAAACAGAGTTAATGGACGTTTAAGCATGAAATTTGATCCTGTCCTATAGAAGTTTTAAATAGAAATAAATAATTATTCAGACAGAATTTAGTAATAACTTGATTATTAAATTCCACCAAAATTTATTTAAAATTTGTACAAAATTATATTTGGAATTAACAAATTATAAAATTATAAATTGATCAAGTATTTAAACTATAAAATGAAAATTTTTGAATCCTAAGGAACAAATTTAGAATTTCAATTATTCCTAGACATGTAGATTTAATGTTAGCTTAAAGTTAACAACTAATACAAAGTTGACAGTTTAGTTTACGTTACAGTAGAAGTGCAAACTTGTATGCAAAGGTTGTATATACTCCGTGCATCATAAACTTAACTGTTTTATTACCTACTGACATGACGATCAAGAGGATGAATACCGAAAGGAAAACGGAAAATATTCGTTTGCTTCAAGAATTGGCTTTTCTAAAAAACAGGAAAAATATGCAGGACTACCTTAAATACCTTTATGGAATTAAAGTAAACAAATTTACTTTTAACGTGCCAATCTTATTTTAATGCTGAGTGCATACCGTCAAAATGTGCAAAATGTAGGAACGGCTGATGTACATTGCTTTACAGAATGTCAAAGTGAGTTTTCAATAGCAACGTTACAACCGATCGAATCCTCACATACAAATCGCGCGAACAACAGCTTACCAAGCCGTCAATTCCACTAAGAAGCAAAAAAAGTCGCTGGATAAACAAGAGTCTCCTCAAAAATAATTGAAGCCAAGCCGTGGCTAGAGCAAGAGAGAGAGAGAGAGAGAGAGAGAGAGAGAAGAGCGATTAGCTGTCAGGGTCGCTTCGATCCGCGGTCTCCCAGCTGGGACCGCCCGCCGTACATCCTCAGCTCGACAAAGATGACGGCTGCTAACGAACAGCAGAGGCGACAAGAATAGACGAGAAGAGGCGATCTTTCCCGGCGAGAATTTTCGACGCGGACCGAGGAGCCAAGGTCTCGGACGAGAAGAGGATGGATTCGCTCTCCCGGCCGTATAAGAAACGCGCACATCGTCCGCTATTTTTCTCTCTCTCTCTCTCTCTCTCTCTCTCTCTGGCCGAGAGCGAATTGGGGATTGCCGGAGCGCGGGGAAAACGCGGCCTTTCACGGCCGGTCAGCGCCGCGAGGGAGGTATGGACACGGTCACGTTTTCGGCCGGCGCTAAAAGCTTCGTTTCGATTGTTTTACATGCTCCGCCGGGTTTCGCCACTCTTGAAAAAGGCGCCGGCGGAGAGGCAACGTTGGCCTCGGACGGCGGTGGGACGAATTGAAAGGGAAAACTCGGCGCTCTTAATGGGCCGAGAAGACCAGCAATCCTGGATGTAATTGAGGCTTAGAAAATTATGAAGGGGGAAAATTCAATTTAGGAACGGAAAAACGTAAAAGCGCGTAGTGTATTAGTTGTTTTTATTAAAGAGTATAATGTACGCTGTTTTGTTTTTATAATGGACGTTACTTTCACCTCTTCTCCCGAGATAAAATGGATATACTTTATTTTAACCATTTACTTAGATTTACGAACGAAACTCAGGCATCTTTATATCCTCTTCCCTTTCGAAATAACATCGAGCAAGAATTGAGTATTGAAGCGCTCAATAATATTCTCAAATCCTTTAACGAAATCGCGAATCTTCGAGGCGTGAAAGGTCGCATCCGTGTTTTTTTTTCGTCATTATAGTCGATGTTCCGCGAATTGGGGTGCTCGGGCACGTGTCGCAAGTGGCAATCGACGGGCGAAGGACTGTTTTGCGACACGTGTAAGCTATACCGCGCCACGAGGAAAGCAGACGCCAGTCTTGCACTGTGACGTTAATGATCAGCGCGGAGCGCAGTTTATTAATGTTTCTCTAGCTGCCTCTAGGATGTCCCGGAGCTTTGTGCGTTTAATATAATGGCGTCTTCGGAGACGTCGATGAAAGGGGGTTCTTTTTTTTTTTTTTTAGTTAAGGCTTTTGTGATAAAATTTTGATGCTGCCGATTTTGAGAAAGTGAAATTGTTTAATAAAAGTTGCGGAAATTGCGCGCTCCTTTCGCCCCTTCATTTCAAATGAATTTTCAAGCTTCTTACGCTACCCATAAAATACAGCGATTGACACGGTATACTTAACAGACTTCATGCTGCACTGCACGTTCGGCCTGGGAGTTAAAGCGTTTTTACGGCTTCGGTGGAAACGAGTAAAATAATTCAGTTTCCTTTAAGGATACTGTTTTCTAGATAACACAATATTATAGAAAAAGTAGAAGTTCTAGTTTTATTATAGTTAAAAAAAAAAAAGTTATAGATCAAATGCGTATTTATCTCTCAAAAATGTTCTGTTGCGCAAAGCAGCATTTGTACATCAATATTATTTACAAATTTGTACAGTCAGTTGAATAATTTAGTCAGAACTATTTGGATCAAAGTTTTTACGTACGCTGCAATTGCAAAAAAAAGTTTACTATGATGAATTTGTGAGGAATATAAAATGTATTAAAATTATATAGTACAGCATTTTTTACGATGTCGTTTGAATTTTAATATCAAAACTGAAAACATTAAATAAAACCAACTGATGTATTAAATAAATTAAGTAAATTGACGTAAATGGTGCATGATTATATATTATGGAAAATTTTAATAAAAACATAATATAATTTGAAGCAAATAAACCAAATGGTAAAAATAAATATTTAACTTCCTCCTCACAAAATGAGGACACATACAGGTTGCAAGTTGCTCCTAAGGAAATATGGCATACATTACTTTACATTTTAAAATGCGGTTTTCTTGTGCAACTAAGAAATATGGTTCTTAAAAAGTAACATTTATATATTGCATTGTTGTTTATAGTGCACGTAATTATAGTTATTATAATTTATACAATAGTGAAGATACCATTTTCCTCGATCCGAGCTCCCAACCGAGAGCCAAATAAAAAAACTCCCGTGCCTTATTGTCCTCGTCATAAAAAATGCACGTCCCCGCCGACTTAATAAGTAAACTACTCTCCGACATGAGTAAATAACCGCTTCATCGAGATGGACCGTAATAGTCGAGGATCTAAATCAATCAGCGACCCCGGACGTTAATTGAACCTCGCTCCTCCCCTGCTTTTAATCCTCGTCAACGAACGAAGCCATCAGCCCCCCTAACGACCTTTCTTCTGCTTCTAATTTCAGGTTCGCGCGCCTTAGAGCGCATTGGCTTGGCCCCGATGCCGGCGAGGAAGGGTCTCCTCGCGCCTCAAAACACCTTCCTCGATACCATCGCCACTCGCTTCGATGGAACCCGTAAGTTTTCGCCCAGATTTTCTCTTTTTTAGATTTAAACGTTGCGGCACGTGGAAGCGATTCCACGAGTAGATATACGGGAACGAGAATCTACGTTGTTAATCGGCCCGCGTTCGAAGATTTTTCGAAGGCGATTATACGTTATAACGTTCGATTCGTATAAGTGTGGGTTCTCGGAACGAGGTGTCCCGAATCGAGAGAGGGACGGAGAGAAACTCCAGGTCGGGAGAGAATTCCATTAGTTTTCGATTTGTCACGAATTTCGGCGGAGCCGCAGGAGATTAACGACGACAGTCACTCACGCCGTGCACTCGCTCTTAATTGCGTTTATGCGTGCTTCGATTTTTCCTGGACGTTATTTATTTCGTTGGTTATTTTTTTTTTATTAAGAAATTAAGAACAGTCTCGAGCTGTAATTCAGCTGTTCTATAAAATTTTATTATAACAAATTATCTACCAAGAACATTGTTCGATGTCAAGTCGGTGAAACAATATGCGTTCATCTCGACGCTATTCGCAGCTTGCATCGCTGAACTGAAGATTAACCAAAAATTTTTCAAATAAATCTCTTTAATAGTCGGACAATGCAATATATGGTAACCATAACTTTCGCCCGAGACTGCATAAACCTGCGATTGTTCGCAATGGGGTCACGCATATTTCTCTCTCGCGGTGGAAGAAAAAAAAAGCCGCGTTTCCAGCGACCTCCGACCCTTAATTCCCGCGAAAAATCGCCAACTGCCCCGCGCGCGCGCGCAGTTCCGCGCACGAAATAAAGGATGCGCCGTTACGAACCCCGAGTGCGACGACAGCTTTACGCGCCAAGGGCCCCCGTTAATCCCGGCGGCGTCGTAATTCCCGCGTTAAGCGCGGCCGGGGAATTTTTGCCGCAAAACACCGCGTACGCTAAGCGTTCGGGGTTAATAGTTGGGCCAAGCGGCCGGGTCGGAGGAAGGTGCGTGGAAGCAAGCGTACGCTCGGCCTCGTAACTTCGGGATATCGAAGCTCCGTGGCTCTCTTTTCGCGGCGGGTCCGAGCGCGCCCCCTTTTGTGCCGCGTTTTATTGCGAGGGAGTATAAACGCGCCGCTAGAAATGAATGTTCGCTGCGACGCCGCCGCAACGACGCTCTCCTCAAGGGGCGATTGTTTTAGTTGATTGTTTTAGTGCGCCGCGTGTCGCTGATAGTCGCTGCTTGCTGATTAAGTATTTTTGAGAATTTTACTTGGGGACCGGTTGACGTTCATGAGACTGGGGTGTTAAAGTTTTAGTAGGTCTCTTTGGCACTATTTTGATAGCCGCAATTTTTTTTATAGGATTAATGATTTTGAACTTGCGTATATCGCTCTGAAATATGTACCAGAAACCATAACGGTGTTGTATAAAATCCATTAAAATAATTTAGACGAAAATTTTTATTTTACGGTGCCATAAATATTAACATGAATTATTAAACTTGAATATTCAAACAAGAAAAGTATATACATATATTATGTAATAATAAGTTTTATGTTAGCATAACAAGTACGTAATAACATAATAATTAGTTTACATATACCTTTCATAAAAATTGCATTTTAAAGGTAGAATTAACGATTCAAATTAAACATTAATATAATGATTTAAATAATTTCTATGCAAATTAATGGTTACCTGCGCAACTCCGAAGTACTGATTGCTTTACATTTGCAGCGCAAAATTTTCGACTGCACTTATTTAAATACCGTCAGCGTGAAATATTTACATATTTCAATATTCCGATCGATCAGTTCTCTTCGATGCCTTCTCGAACTTCCCCTATTCGTGATTTTTTCGCTGTTTTTCTCGAGCAAAGAATTTAATCTGCCATCCGCGCGTTCCGCTTCATTACGTAAGTTTTCTTTCCAACGATTCTTCTTTTTTTTATTTTTTTTTATTTTCACCGCGATTGCTAGATTTTACTTCATCATTCGATGCCTGCGACTCATCGATCTGTGAATGTATAATAAATCTGGGAGAACAGCGCTTGGATTACGAATGATGTAGATTCGAGGAGGCGAATCATGATCGTGGATGAAAAACAGAGAATCTTCGAGAGGGTCGATCTGCTCTGTTTATCAGCGAAATCGAACCATAAAAAACATAGAAGCACGTGTTTTACTTTACTTTACTTATTTATTCAGTTACTTACATAGTAGAATTGTGCCTACATTAATTTAAAGAATATCTAAATATGATATGTAAGTTATATAGGAATTCATATAACTTTATTATAATTTTATTAAAATTAAGGAATCTGTTTGAACTGATTGAGTTAAAATTCATTTATAGGATATAGAATTGTGCCTATATTACTCTAGAGCTCCTAAAAATGTAGATTAAAAATCAATAATTTCAATATACGTTCACTGTGCTAAACAATACCGTACTCCAAAAATAAAAGCTCTCAAAATTTGAATAATTGTTTCTCGCTTTTCCGATACATACATTTTATCGAGAGCTAAGCATTTCCTAGCTTATACTTGTATATTTTAAATATCGAATCCGCATTGAAAATTCTCTCAGCATTATTAAAAGCGAAGAATCTCAACCGGAAAGCGTTCGTTACCGAGCAGGTCATCCGTCAGATACAGCCAGCAGATAACAGAGCGATAAAAGCTTGCAAGCTTTCGATAAGGATATCGATAAATTTTTCGATATCCTCAACTTTTTCGGACCCGGCTATCTACCGAGCCGTATATTCCATCGATCGCAATTGGCGTAAACCCTCCCCCCAACTGACAGTATATCTCCGCCGAGCATGAACTTGACAGTTTATAGGATCATTTTTATAGTTACACGAGGAGAGAGCAACATGTGGTCGGGCGTTATCGTTATCCGCAGAACCTCTTCCGCTGAATTTCGTCGATGCGGGCCCGACTAATTGTTAGGAGCATCGATTGGCTGTAAACGGCTCTCGGAGTTCGCTCGTAATAAAGGACGCCATCAAGGTGCAGCGCCGAGTTTCATTGGGACGTCAATGTCGCCCCAAAGTCGTTTCTCATGCAAGATTCATTTTTCATCGAGGGGTCGTCGCGATTTCTCGCGAGTATTTCTTTTTGCCGTTTGACGGGAGGGATCGAGAGGTAATTTGTTTTCAGCTGTTAGACTTGCATTTTCAATGAGTCTTTTTAAAAGGATAATGATACGCTTCCGAAATTTTGTTTCGCTAATTATTTCGAATAGATTTAGCCCTTTGGTGAATTTAGGTACATAAATTTACTATTGATATCTTTCAAAGGTTCAAATAGAATCATACCACAAAATTACCGAAAGGAAAGTAGAAGTTTTCATTTACGTATTCAAATGTATATAGGAATTGTGGATAGCCAGTTACCGTATAGTAGAACAAAAGATGAAAACCGGAAAAAACAGGATGCAGAGAAAGAGAGATAAATAGTGAAGCATAAAAAGAATCGCTGAGCGAGCGATGAGGGCTCGTAGAGAGAGAGAGAGAGAGAGACAGACAGAGAGAGGAGCGCAGCGATGAAATATTGGCTCGATTAAATATCGATTCGCCCGGCCAGCAGTTTTTCGCGTGCCACTCGTTTCTCGGTTCGTCAAAGCGGCGGCGCCGCCGACGGATTCGGCTCTTTTCTTTATCCACTCTCTCGAGCCTCCAGCCAGATGCTAATGCACGAAGTCCGTTGGCAGCTCTCTCTTTTTTTTTAATGAAATTTTCCCTCGTCGTTGCGTTTGTAAGCGCGGCAAGTGAGAGATTTTCATTAATTTTATTTATTTTATATCCAGGTCAAGGTCGCCGAGGAGATGTCGATAATTTTTCGATATATTTTCGGGAATTCTGACGTGTAATTAATTTGTGTGGGCGCGCAATGTGACCGATGCTCATTACGGATCTTTTAATTGATTCTTTTTTCAAGGGCCAGTGCTTCAGAAGAATTTTAGCCCACTGCTCGACGTCGAATTTTATAAAATATTTTGATCAATCGAAAACTTTCAAGTGCTGATGAACCTTTTTGAGGATGAACGATATGATTGAAAGTGTGTCAATAAATAAATGCGCAAATGAAAAGCGTAAAACACAAACTTTATGACGGTATTTTTACGACGGTAAATTTAATTATTTGATCATAATTTCGTACTTCCATAATATTTAAATAATCTTTGATATTATTTGTTTTATGAATGCTTTATCGTTCAGAATTATATTTTCGTTATTGCCATTCGTCAGGATAAAATTCAATAAAACAATCTTTTATTATTGTGCGAAAAAAAATTATTAATTTTGTATTACTTTCCGCATTATTTACTTTAGCACACTTTGTGAGTTTTAAGCTAATAACTCACGTTTAGCCCAGTAATACATTTGCCGCAGGAAAAGCATTCGTTTAAACGCGTTCGGTTAAAATGAATTTCCTTTCTTACTTTAAGCACAAAATGAGCCAGGACGTAAAACAAAAAGCTCGTCTTTAGTTTTTACAACGGGTCAAGCATAAATGATTAAAGAGTCCAGTGGCTTCAAACGCTGCATTACTGGCAGCCTCTTAACCGGCAAAGAATGAAAAAACAGCGGTTCTCGTGACCGGAGAAAAAAAGTGATACTACAAGCTCCTTTCTATTCAAAAGGGCAAACAAAAGCCTCCGGGACGATACAGCCGTAAACATCGGATCCCCAAAGTAGAGTCTTTCATTACAGTGAAATGTCCGATCCCAAATAGATTAGGCAACCGAGCCGGCTAGAGAAAATGGGTTGAGAGAGCTGCGAGTGCTTTTTCCCTCTTTCTCCTCTGCGCCTGGAAAATCAATACCCACAAACCCGTGGATCCGGATAGTATGCCGCGGAAGGATTATCTTTTCTGCATATCCCTCTTTCTTTCTCCTGTTCTTCTTTCCTTTTCAGCACTTTTTCCGTCTGGCGGGCCACTCGACGCGTCCGTCATTCACCCTACTTTTTCTCTCTCCTTCTTTTCGGACGGCTTCTCTATTTCTCAGCAGCTTCTTTCTCTCGACGCGTTAGTTTTGTTCGCAGGTCCGGTCCTAACTGTCCAGCTGCCTACTTCGTAGTTTCGTGGGTGGATCCACGCAATTCCAGGCGCAATTATAAGTTCGGCTGTGTTGGTCATCGCTCTTGTAAATTGCCTCTGCGTGCTTACTCTTTTTTTCGCGTGCTTTGTATACTTTGAGGATATTTAGTGATGATACCGGCACTTCATGCGGTCGTTTATCGCTTCTTTTTATTGTCAGTCGATTATTCTCTTTCGCATTCGATTTTTTTCTTTTCCGATTTTGGTTGTAATACAAAATTATTGATTTTTGGAACATACACAATAAATTTAAAATAATCAGAGGTTCTTTCTTTATTTTACAATATAGTTTATTTAATAATTTTTAATTCTTAAATTATTTTTCTAATATTACTTTCTATAAACGCTTAAAATTATAACTTGCTCTATTACGAAACGTAGTTACTTTTAATTTGGTTTTTTGTTTTCCAGAGGTAAAAGGTCAGCAATTTTTTAAAATTATTTTAACTTGAAGTTTCCTTGCTGAGGCGGAAAACCCATATTGCAATATACTCTCCTTTGTGTTTTCATTCTCTTTTGTGTAATAAACGCATATCCTCGTAGGACATACATGCGACTTGAAAATACATTAAATAATTCCGTCATACTATATTAATTTGAACTTGAATAATTTTTTTAAAAGTTACAATTGTTAAAAATCAGTAGAACTTAAATTCAATAAAAAACTATATACAGTTGAATTTAGCAATATAGTTCAATTGTAGCAAAAATCTTGATATGGGTTTGTAAATTTTATTAGATTAGAAATGTATGAGCTAAAATTGAAAAGTCAAATACGATATAATCCGTTTGCTATCTTTCGCATATAAAATCTTGCAACTTTAAACTTAAATATAACAAGTATGGATAATCTTTGTCCTGCTTCTAAATCATGTCTGAACGTAAAATTTTCCGCTCTTTCAGAATCCGATGTCATAAATAGGGATTCTCGTGTAAAATAATGAAGTTGACCTTCAAATAACCTTCAAAATGAAGTTCAAAGTCGAAGTCAAGGTTACTAGCTTGTGGCCCCCTTTTACCCAAACAACTTTTGTCTTGAACACTTTTCTACAGAACTCTTTCCAACAAAGATATTGCAATTTGTTATTTAAAATGGGGCACCGTGTATATTCATGACTCGCAATTAATATGATACATAGTCTCACGTTGTTACTTGATTTTTTATGATTCTCTGTACATAAAATAATAAAAATCTTCATTTAAAACTCCAGTAAAGTTGTAATTTATCTACCGCAATACAATCTGTATAATTTGTTTACAAAAAAGAATCTAGCAAAGCATATTATTTACAATAAAAGAAAACACAAAGTCAGCGATCCTGCTAAACCGCCGACGGAAAGTATAAATCTACATCCGGTACAAGAGTTAGACCGGCGGCCAACGAAGGAGGATATTATAGATGTCATCGCTCCCGAGTCCCATTGTTTTCGACGGCCTCGGGGCGATAAATCTCGCGCATATCGCAGCCATCCATTATGAGCCAGCCGCCGCACTCTCTCATTTGAGCTCGGCCACGAAAAAAAACGGCGCCGCAGTGAACGTCACTCGCGAAATCGTAGATGACGAGAATAATAGGCGGCGTGCGCATCGATCGTTAATCTTCTTCGTTCCAGAGCGATACATTTTCCGCCCGGAAAAATGACAGTTTTCGCCGAGGGCCATTCTCAAGGTTCACAAAAAGTGGCAGACTTATAGAGCGCCAAATTGTTTTTCGGTCGATGAATTCTTTTTGTTACCATCGAGATCGTTTTTCATTCAACGATTTGTTGGCGCAGATTCTTTAACTGAAATCTTGCAATGAACTAGAAAATCATCTCGAAATTAGAAGCAACAGAGCAACATTTAACAATCGGTTGCTACCTTGACGTAGCCTGAATTCGCAGGAGTAACTGCTTAAATACTAGCTGTAATTTTCCAACTACACAGGCCACTCCATTATCACCCCGAACCGACGCTGTAACCGACTTCCAGTACATCGCCGTGTACCCGCGGCTTCGCCCTTTCGTGGAATTTGCAATCAACCAGGTCCCTACGAATGGCGCGTCGACAAGAGAGAGAGAGAGTCCGGGTAATGAATTGGACCCGTCGCATCGACGACGACGTCGGAGCTTTTGTTCGGATTCTCGGGCGGTGCATTTTGTTGATTCGCATCCATATGCATTCGCCACCGGCTGACGTCGCCCTGTCAATGATTCATAGATGTCACCAGCTTCGTTCCGGTCTCTTATATATTATTCATCTCCGTCACCTGCTTCCGCGCGGTTCGTCGCTGCTTGGCGCAGGCTTGCAATTACATTTATTCAAGGTCGCTGGGTTTAATGTCCACGAGTGAAGTGAAAAATAGGCTGTTCGCAACTGCACCGATAATCGAGAAACTTTAAAAATGAAGGGAACTATTCATTTAAAGTATAACGTATAGTCGCTTGAACCAAAATAGAGTTGAAGGCGAGGAGGGCTTGAACAAAACTATGCGGAACTTTTATCCCGACTAGTTTAAATCTTCTTTAGTTTAGTTTCACGCAACCATTTTTCACCGCGACATCAGAATTTTAAAGCTTTTCGAAAAATTCTTCAGCGCGCGAATACTTTCCTTTCAGTTTACATAAAAAACACCGTGAACGTGATTCCCGACTATGTTGAATAACTTATATCCTTATATAAAACCTGAAAAAGTTGCAGTAAACTATGGTTGCATTAAGAAGCTTAAAATATAGCTTTAAATCTGCAAAGATTCAATCAAACTCGAAAAATCTCAGCTTCTTATCAAAAGCCACCCCCTAATCGTTCTTGGTCTCACAAGTTACAACAATATTAGCGGCGCGATGAGACTTCTGGCGTTGCGGTCGGACGGGGGGAAGGGGGGAGGGGGGCAACTTATAAAGCCCGAGAGCATCTAATTGGCCCTTGCGGATATACGCGCCTCTGGAAACTAGGTTTATGCCGGAGATCGTGCCGCTCCGGCTTCCCCGTTGTATTAACTACTTTGCCCGATATACGCAGATTTCGCTAATTAGATATCACGTGGACCGCCTTATCTGCAGGGGCGACATGCGCGGTCGATATTGGTTGTCCGATACGATGCTTACAAATTTTTTTGCAAGGAAAAGCTAGCTCGGTCGTGGATTGATTTATTGTATTTATTCGAGCGGCGTTTGCAAACTTTGCTGGGTTAATACAATTAGTAGATTATACGATTTACCGTGCGGATAAATGTGCGAAGTAACGGGTAAATTGCGATTTATTGGGTATTCGATATTACATGACTGTTCAGTCAGTAGTATTCCGCTTTTCAATGATGACAGTTTAATTAAACTTCGCACTTTTATGTATGATTAATTTCAAAGGTAAACTGCAAATAAGTTTCAAGTAAAAATGCTAAAAATCCATGTTGTCTTTCAGACACCTGTATATTTCGATTTGAAATTAAAAGAAAACAAAGGCTTGTCATTAAAAAAAAATCCAGACACCGTAAAAAGATTCGTCTGTTTCCAGTACATAAAAGCAGTTCTCGTTACGCGCCTCATAAATTTTTTTTCACTCAAAGCCCCGCAGCCGAGTTGTTGAGTCATGTTTTTTTCGATTCGCGGTCGCGACCCATAAATATTTAGACTACCCCACAAGCGGAGTCAAGTCAGAGGCAACTCGGCCTGCGCGCACATCCATATTATTCTGCTCTCCCGAAACGCCAGGAAAACACGCTGGTCAGCAGTTCGCCGGGAGGGTCTGAAAACCGCTAAATCACTATCTCAATGTATACGTCGGAAGCTCCGCGTTACCAAAGCGCGACGCTGCCCTGCCTCTCAATTTTTTTCCAATTAACAAAGAGTAACTCCACGTCCGGGGAGCAGCGTGAGAGCGGGGCGATTACAACAAGTGAAATCGCGAGGAGCAAGAAGCGAGATAAAAACCGGCGCCCGCGCCGAGAGGTGCCGAAACGTTTCGGCAGATTGCCAGCCGCCGCAAGATGTGTGCAATTGCGAGTGCTCGAGAGGAGAGGAGAAAGTGAACTGGAAAACGCTGCGAGGGTAGTTGACGAGCATTCAAACGCTCGTTTGTCTCTCTCTCTCTCTCTCTCTCTCTCTCTCCGAGCTCCCGCCGAGTCTGCGAAAGGAAAGTCTCTTAATGGCTCCGCTTCTCGCTCGTTTACTTCGCTCTCTCTCTCTCTCGCGGGCTTCTATATATGTGCCGGTGAATTTCGTTCTCTCAAAATTCACAAACGACGAGGGGCCGAGAGCCAAAAGGAAAGGCCTTCAGTGAGGACTGAAAGCCGAGGGAAAAGATCTTTGCCCGCAGGTATATGGCCGAGTTTTTCGGCGTTTTATGCCGAGTGGCTTCTAATGTTCGGTAGGCTGGAAAAGCCTTTAAAATTCAAGTTAACCCAAATAAAAAGTTAATCTGCTCCATTATCATTAGACAGAAATCGCAAATTTAAACCCAATGCCGGGTTGATATTAATTGCAATCGAGCCCGGCGTCTATATATCTCCTCCTGTACCAACATTTATCCGTTGCACAATTCGCCGTCTAAACATCTCTCCGACCGCCTCGATAAACGCACACGGCCGGCACGCGGAAGGCTCTCCGAAAAAAGAGGAAGACCCGCGGCAAGCTGTTATGCCACTGCCGGCGGCCGTTCGGCATTAGCCGCGAAAGAGAAATAGACTGCGAGATGGAGATAGAGTACGCTCAGCCAGGCGGACACATTCGTCGCGTGAAACGAGGTGAAATCCCTCAGGATTGTTGCCTAGCGACTGTGTCGAAGCTCGGCGGCGAGGAACGAGGCAGACGCGATATATAGACGCGTCCCCGCGAGGCGCTCTCGCCTTGTTCGCCGCCGTGTACCTCCTCTTAAGGACGTTACACGTGCGGTTCTCTCTCTCTCTCTCGCTCTCGCTCTCTCGAAAGCTCCGGCGTAAGCTCTTTTGTCAATGTCGCGATTAAGATCGCGAGAGAATCCGCAGGGGCAGGCAGGTCGAGCGGAAAAGAGCCCGTGTATGGCTTTAAATGTGCACGCATATTCAAGGAGGTGACGAGGGTAAACAAAGTTCGGGGGGGGATTAGACGGTGTAAAGCCTAATGTTGTAGTGAACGTGATGTACGGCAAGATTTTGCAGCGTGGCGCTGGCAAATATTGATCATTGTTCATTTGAGTATTAAAAGGCTTGCTGTTAAACGCCTGATAACTTTATACAGTAGTTTAAAATATTAAAGCTATGAGGATGTTTTTTTTTTTTAAATATACACTTGCTTTGGTTAATTTCAAAGTGTTCTCAAGTTGGTTAGAGATTAATATTCGGATAGCATATATTGTGTGCAATATTGTTAGTTCAAAGAATCGACTGTTATCTTACTCTTTTGTATTTTTGGGTATATGAAGAATGTATTTTCGATGTTTTTCATTTGAATTAATTGACGCGAAATTTATATCGATAAGAATAGCTATACCCGATGAATTATAAAATTTATAGAGGAAAGCTTTTCAGCGTTATTGATTCACTGTCATGATTGGATTGCTTTTCAGAGATTGAACTTACGTAATGTATCTGAGATTTTCATTACATTAACGAATAGACCATTCAGCACCATTTTTCACTAATTAATATTGAACTTGAATATTATTAGAAATGGAACAAAAGATGATAAAAATTTTAATTTTAAATCAAAGAGTGCATTTTGTTCTCGCCATTTCTTTAGAAAGCGGGAAGCTTAGGATGCACTAAAAAGAGTAATAAATAAACTGCTTGTCAAGCAAATTATTCCGCGAAAGCAGTTTCTGTTTTCTCTGAAAAGGTTTAACGACTAGCTTAAAAATTGGCCGAAGCTTTAACTTCTCGAAAGCGGTGATTGATTTTTCCGGATTTTTCTTTCCGGGCAGCATTTTTTTTCTTTTAAACTACAAAACTCTTGCTGCTTTTTTGCAGCAATAATTTTAAAAAAATTTGCAAGGCGATTTTTTTGAAAATAATCTGTGTTACACTACATTTATTACGATTCATGTATCTTTCAAACAGTCTGTGTTACAACGTTTACAAAACAAGCGAAACAAAGCAACTACAATTTATTAAGGATTAGAGTCAAAGTTTGATTCATAGATTGCGTTTCATTTGTTCGATAATCGATTTTTTGAAAATATAGAGAGTTATTGGGTTAATAAATAACGAGAACAAGACTGGAAAACAAGACGTGAAAAGTATTCCACCGAAATAAAATAAAATCCCCAGTCACGAGTCTTACACACTTCAAATTCGGGTTTACGTTATGACCCGTTGGTACATCTGTATCGGTTAATAAAAATAATTTCTTTTATTCTTGTTTTTGATAGTCAACTTTATTTGTGTAGTGCACATCGTTCCATACCGGTTATACTTCGTAATTTTAGTTTTATCTGCTCTTGCTATTGACAAGCACAACAGATATTTCTATACTTCAGCTGAATTCCACTTGTTTGTCTTTTGTTCAATTCTATTTCCACTCATGTCAATATTCTGTCATTCGAAATTTCATAGAATTGAAAAGTGAAATTTAGAAAGTATTAAGAATTTAATATTTTAATATAATCTCGTGCTTGTTAATTTTATCAGTTATATAAATCGATGTCATTGTCTACCGAAATATGTTTTATTGCTTTGTTGTAATTTAACTAAATATTGCTCTAAAATTATAATGGCATAGCACAAAATAAGGGATATTTGATCAACATATATTAGTAATAATTTACTTTAAGTTATCTAATTATTAAATATCCTGTATTTGTAATCAATGGTCATGCATACTAGGTATTTTGCACAATTTTGATGTATTTAACTATTATATTAATGTTTCAGCGGTGCAAATAAATCGTATGATTTTATTAGATTCTACGGTATAAAATCATGTAATTCTTAATGCACGTATCCAATATAAAGAAAACTTGAAAAATCTGCCCGGTAATCTGTTACACTTTATAAATTTATTATTCGATCTTTTGCTTTTCTTAAAAGACTCCAACAAACTAGTCGAGTTTTCATTGCTCGAATATTAAGAATAATTCTTTCCCAGAGCATTTTGCCAGCGCGCGCTTGAAAAACATCGTGGGCACGAATTAAACCTAAAAATCACTCGTCTTTCAGGAGCCATTGGTCAGGAAAAATCAATCTTCTAACCCGATTTTATACGAGCAAAGCCTCTCTAAACGTCTATGAAAAATCACCCCGCCTTTCTCCCCCTTAACTTACAGGCGCTATATCCGGCTTTTTCATGCGTATCTCACGCACGAGCTTTATACAAAACTGTTCAATCCCTTCCAGCGGCGATATGTGTGTTTCTCACACGTTTGCACGCATAAATCTCCAAACTTTTTCGAAACGATCCTTTCTTTAAAAATCGCGGAAAAGACCGCAATTTACTGATATATCTGTCCGATTCTTCTGATGTTTAGCTTAATTTACGAAACTATGGTTTTCATCTATCCCGTTGATTCCATTATCTAAAATCAATAATACCGACTTCTAAAAGTTCGAATTTCCATCCCGACCGTGAAAGGAACTTCCAAAAAGTCAGACGCCTCGTTCAAGGTTAACGACACGAGATAAATCCCGCGAGTCCCTAACCTCGCATCAACTCCCCCGGCACTTCCCTATTAAGACCGAACGTGCCGCACCCTCGCGCCCCAAAACCGAAGCTGCAGCGCGAACGCAGTGGGCGTGAAAGGATCGGCCTCCTCCCCGGCGGATGTTCCTATGTGTGTATATAATAGCCGCAGCTTTAAACACAGCCGAAGGGACGTAGGCCTTTTTCTTTGAAGCGCGCTGAATGTGCTTTAATTTTAGCGCCGTCGCTCCCTTCCCTAAAAAAAAACAATGCCGCGCGCCTCTCTGTGTGTGTGTGTGTGCCAAAGTTCGTGTGCGCGCGATAAACTTATTAAGCAGCCGGGATACGAGCCAAGGTAAATCTGGCCTAAAAAAAACGTTTCGCCCGGTGCTCGAGCGAGGCGTTTCCTAAGCTTCGGAGTATCCGTCTGCTCGGGGATGAATTTACCGGGTGGAGCGATAAATCGATTGATTGAAGGGATGAATTTTTTTTTAAATTTGAGCCTTTAAGGGAGAAGTTTTATCGTTCGAATTTAATGGTACGAAGATATCGCTCGAAAGGGATCTCGGGTCTTTCTGCGAATGATAAATCTGATGTGCGCTGGTTACCGAGCAATTCCATTCGCATTTATATGTATCAACCGCGAGGTATGGATTTTTTATTGAATATTCTCGCGGATCTTTTTAGCGAATTTTTTTATTTGACAATTTTCTAATAACAGTCCGGAATGAAAAACTGTAAGTATATACACGCAAACAAGACATGTCTTCCTTTACATTGACTATTTCTACTTAATTTAAGTCCTTCTGAGCAAGTACGCAAATAACAATTTTGACGTTTCATAGTGTATTAAAGCACTAAGGTAAAGTACAAATAAAAGTAAAAATTTTCCAAGAATTGAGATTCGATATTAAACGTTTTAATATTCGTAAATGTTATATCACATTCCGTTTAAAATGAGAATAAGGTACACGAAGGAACAATATTAAGCCTCGAATCGTTTTTTCGTGAACATAATCTTGTGCTTAGCATAACTTGTTTAATTAAATAATCCAAATAGTAACACGTAATCCTGAAAATTCCTCTAACACAAAAGCCCGAGATCGATACGCTCACTCGAGCGATCCTAATGAAAATCTAATTTACCAGTTTTTTTTTTTTTTACTTTTCTTTTTCAATAAACCTCTCCATCCACTTTGCAGCGATTCAACAGCTATCGAGCGCGCAAACAAAAATACCCCCCGCGACACACAGTGCGCGCAAAAGGATAACTAAAAAGCAAATCAATTATCCGGCAAAAAAAAGGGCTCTAGGACACTTAATAATAGCGGCGTCGAAGTGCAAAAAGCGCCGCGCGCGACTCGAGCATCCATCATGTGCACGCCGCGCGCGTCACCCCGATCCAACCTGTGCCGCGGAAAAGGACAGATCGATCATGAAGCGAGCATCCCCCCCCCTCCCCCCCACCCACGTAAAACTTACCGGGCGTGCACCCTTGGATCTGCGCGGCGGAATTCAAAACT
>UCOM01003256.1:0-19262 GCA_900474385.1 Ormyrus pomaceus | reverse complement strand
TCTCTCTAGATCTCTAGTTAGTTTTTACCGGAAGTCGGAAGAACCGGAAGTCTGAATCGAAAATGAAGAACTAGATTCTATCGGAAAACGACCAACAAATTTTTTGTTTCTCAATATCTTTAATTTGAGAACATTATTTTACATGAAATTTTTTTTAAAACGTAGTATAACGAAATAGCTTTCTATCTAACCTAGTTATGATTAATAAAAGCTATATTTATTAACACAGTAAATATTTGAAAATATCGCTAACCAATATCAAAGTATAATATAGTAGCGCGGTCGTCCTCAGGCTTTTTTTCCATACTTGCCTTCGGAGCGCTACCGCGCTCCTTGATAGTAGCGCGGTCGTCCTCAGGCTTTTTTTCCATACTTGCCTTCGGAGCGCTACCGCGCTCCTTGATTAAATTATTTTTTATTAGATCTTGTAAAAATGATTGTGAATCATTCATTTACGTCCGACTATCCCTGGATAAACAAAGATTAAAAATCACGAATATAAATTTAGAACACAGTAATCACAAACTATCTGAGGTGATTATGATTTTTGTTTCATTTAAATTAATATTTATAGTTATAAATTACTGTCACTTTTTATTATTTAATAATGAGTGAGTTTCAGCGGTCGATATCGCGTATACGAAATCTTTTTCGCTTCTCCGCGCGTACACAAAGTGTGTTTAAAATCTAACTAACCACCAACCCCCCTCCGAGTGTGAAAAATCGTTTTCTTTCGTTGTTGGTGCAAAATTACTTAAAGAAATAATCATTTTGGTCATTGGACACCAAATGTAAATTTACCATAATCGTTTCGGAAACTTGCATTACATACCTAAGTTTTCTTGGTGACCTATAATGACCAAAATGATTATTTCTTTAGTAATTTTGCATTAAAAATGAGGAAAACAACTTGCACACTCAATGGGGGGTTGGTGGTTCGTTGGTTTATCTTTTACACACTTCTTTGTGATTTTCGCGTACGCAATATCGGTTGCGGACACACTCATTTTTGTTACGTTTGATGATTAAAATGTTAAATCCTTGTTTTAGAATTTTCATAGTTCATTAGCTCGCAACCGAAAATTAAAAGATGAGGAAAGTGTGGAGCTACTTGAAAGTTTAATAAATTTGAAAATTCCGGTATCAAGAATACAAGATGAAGTAAAGAAGATCAAAAATATTGACTTGATACCAAAAGATATATATATATAATTTTCAACGCAAATTTAAAAATGAGTCTGATGATACATTGCTCACAGCAATATCAATATTAAAAAGTATCTATAATTAGTACTCGTACATATACATACATATTATTAAGCTTTTCTAATTTAACATATTTATTGCATACTTAATTCTGACACTTTTATTTTGTTAAATTAGAGATGCAGAAGTAGATGTGTACTATGAATTAGATAATAATAAAAATATCTTCAAAGGTCTTTATTTTAATACCTTAGAAATGCGTAATGCATTTAATTCATGGCCTGAAGTAATATTTATTGATACAACATACAATTTACTGAAGCGAAAGTTGATAACTTTAATTATGTGTGTGCAAGACTCCATGGGATTCTCAAGAATAATTGGTGTTGCTTTATTAGCAAATGAACAATATCAGACTTTATTCAATATTTTAAAACTAGTGAGAAAAAAAATTCAAAGGCATCTGCTAAAGTGAATTGTTTCATGACTGATAAAGATTTTACAGAAAGAAAAGCTATTGCAGATGTGTTTCCTGGCACAAAAATGTACTTTTGTGAGTTTCATATTTTAAAAGTGTTTTCACGAACAATAACAACTACAAGTCTGTCAATAAGTGTAGGGGTAAGAGATGAAGCACTCACCATTTTAGATAGAATAGTGAAAAGTAATTCTGAAGAAGAGTATAACTACTTGTACAGTAAAATTTGCGAAAGTTTACCTAAAACAGTAGTAGATTATTTTAATCAGAACTGGCACGGGTGCAGAAATAAATGGGCTCGTTATGCTTTAAGTGAAAATAGTTTTGGAAATTACACAAATAATCCTGTGGAGTCAACAAATGCCAGTCTGAAAAGAAGCATAAAAACAAATAGTACCTTAAAGGATTTCATTAATGATTTTTTTGCCTTTCTTCAACGTCGTAATTTAAAAATTAAAGTGTCTGTGCATGATAGTATTTACAAACATCCAGTACGTCCATATGAGATAAGTACACCAGAATATAGCTATAAGAATTTATTAACAGAAAAAGCTTTTAAAATAGTACTTATTCAATTGCAAAGGAGTAGTCCAATGACTCTATTGTACGTAAATGAGACATATAACACATGCTTAATAAGGTTAGGATTTAGAGTACTAAATGTGGGAATTGACAAGTGCGAATGCATAGATTTTATACAAAACAAATTGCCATGTAGACATATATTTGCTGTAAGGAAACATTTTGAATGTGAACTTTTTGATGTTAACTTATGTCATAGGCAATGGAAGAATTCATATAATTTTGAAAATCACATGAATCTATCAAAATCTTTAACCAAGAATATAAACCAAACTTTACAATCATCACAAATAGTATCACAGTCAAATTATTTATTATCTAACGACAAGGCTCGCTGTGTACAATCACCAAAACCAAAATCTGCACAACAAAGATTAAAAGCAATGAAGGAAGTTGCTGGTAACATTGCACACCCAGGAAGTATGGTTACAAAAACAACCTTTACAAAAAAATTGGAAGTTTTAAAAATGATTGAAGATGCTTGGCGACAAAATATTGAAATTAAATTGGACCAACAGCTGCTATCAATGAGTGCTTTTGCAGATTTATCATTAAATGAAAAAGATTCAAACAATGGTAAAATTGATCCCTTGAATATACTCATGCCACATCCTGTAAAATTGCGAGGAAAACCAAAAGATGATTTTAAATCTACAATATCAATGAGAAAATAAAAATAGATATTATAAGAGTGAGAAAAATATTAGAACTAATTATTATATATTATATAATTATTAATGTTTAGTACTTACAGTACAGAAGGTTATAAAATGACAGTACATTTTTATTCACAGATAACTTATAGATTATAAAGGACATTTATATTGTAATTTTTTATATTAAAAATGTAATCATAATATTTAAGCAATAGAAACACCTATGTGAAAAAAGTACTTCTGCTATCGAAGCTCATTTTCATGTTATTGCTATCATTTAGAGAGAAGTTATCGAAGAGTTAACCTTACTTTTACTAGGTTGATTTTAGCGTACGCGAAAGGTGGTTTTTTAGCGTGCGCGAAGGACTTATACACAAATAATAAATTATCAGCGTACGCGAAAAGTTGATTTTTAACGCGAAGGACTTATATGCAAATAATAAATTATCAGTGTATGCGAAAACATCAAGCAAATTTTCCGCAAAGTTTGCTTGAGGTTTTCGCGTACGCTAAAAGAGATTTCGCGTACGCTGTATCGGCCGCCGAGACACACTCTTATTTATATTATACTCTGTTATGTTTATAATATATTATTATGCTTTGATTATCGTAGAAAATTAAGTATGAAGTATGATGTACTTGAAAAATACTTTATTGACCCATCTAATTGAACTTTATATTTATTTATTTTTCATCTATTTAAACACTAGATCCACTTACTTCATTAAATTAATTATAAGAATTATCTAAACTCTATTCTTCATAACTATTTAAAATTGTAGCATCAGAGCGCCTATATTTATTATAATTTCTTGATTATATTATTTTATAAAGTACTATGGAATAATGGCATTGGCATCATATTGGACAAAAATAAATCTGGAAAAAAAATCACACAAAGTATCTATACATTTTTAGACAAATTAATCTTAATAAATAAATAAATTAATATAATATATACTTATATTATAATCCAAAAATTAAGTAATAGAATTTTAATCATTTTAATAGACTCATGTTATGTTAATTATGTTTCTTTTTAAAAAATTCACTGTGCTTGTACTTTTATATAAAAATGTAAACAAACTAAATAATTAAAGCCCTTCTGCAACGGTAAGAGAACAAAAAGATATATAAGACAAACGGTATAAGGGTGAATGTACATAAGAGCTACAGTGCTGTGCTTCCCTGTGCCGTGCTATCCGATTTCCTTATTCCTTTCGCATTGCATCTTCCTATTCTTTGTGGTATAAACCGTGGATGAATAGGAAGATGCAATGCGAAAAGAAAAAGGAAATCAGACAGCACGGCACAGCGCAGCGCAGCACAGCACAGCACAGCACAGCACAGCACAGCCCTATGTACATTCTCAGTTGAAAAAATCCATGCTGAAATCTATGTAGAATCAGTCTGAAATCCACGTAGATTCAGTCTGAAAATGCCCGAAATCGCTACGTGGATTTCAGTCTAGAAATCCACTTAGAAATCCACGTAATAAAAATCATCGTAAAAAATTTCAAAGTGCGAGCGAGCTTTTCATAAATTCTCGTTATGGAAAGCCTGCTCGTACGTTGAAATTTTTTACGATGATTTTTATTACGTGGATTTCTAAGTGGATTTCTACGTGCATTTCAGTGTAGATCCACGTAGCGATTTCAAACATTTTCAGACTGAATGTACGTGGATTCTACGTGGAAACCACGTGGATTTCAGACTGATTCTACGTAGATTTCAGCATGGATTTTTTCAACTGGGTTCACCCTAATTTGGATAGGTAAAACTGCGTAAGTATAGGAAACTAGAAACAGTCCGGTATTCTTTGCATAAATTCACTACCATTGAGTTGATAATGCGGATTTAATTAATTTTAAATATGAATTTTAAATATCGATTTTTCAATTTGATGTCGTTTAATTTAACATAGACTAAATTAGATTGAAGTCGATAGAAAATGATTTAAATTTAATTTTTAAGATAATAATGTTATTCATGAAATTGGCTTTTATCGATATCGATGTAAAATTAATCGTCATTAATCGACAAGAAATTTTAAAGTAAGTATAATTGAAGTCGAATTCCCCGGCTTGAATTCCGTAACAGGGAAAAGGAAGGAAAGATTAAAAAAAATAATCGAAAAAAAGCACGCGGTGAAAAAATGAAAAAAAAAAGAAACGATTAACCTTTTCGCTCTGGGGATTTTTCCTTTAAAATTGACCTCGCATTTTAGCTTAATTTCATGACTTAAGTGAATGAAGTTCTTATGACAAGTCGCCACACGGAGTGCTGGTCCATATATGGACCAGTCCCGGAGCGAAAAGATTAAATAAAATTAAAGATTAAAAAAAAATAATCGAATGCTTGCGCGCGACACTTATAGAAACCTATTGAAAAAATGACCTGGATTTCTAGATTAGAAATCCAAGCAATATCCGGATAAAATCCGTATAAATTCTACCTGGATTTCAATGGATTTCTGTAAGATTTATCCAGAATTTAATTGAATTTATGACCTGGAAATCTAAGTGAATTTTTGACTGGATTTATTTACGAATTTTGCTTCAATTTTAATTGAATTTTGGATTTTACTTGAATTTTGGGCGCCTTTGCTACGATATCAAGGTGGATGACTGGATTTCCAGGTGGTGTTTTGTCGTTTTCCAGGTAGATTTTGCAAGAAATCCGCATAAGATATTCAGGTAAATTAGGCCAGATTTCCATGTCAAATTAATTATTTCTAGGTGTGTTTCCAAGTGAATTTTGGCGGAAATCCTGATCAGATTTCCAGGTACATTCGGCTAGATTTTCTTGTATATTAAGTTAGATTTTCAGGCGGATTTTGCCGGAAATTCTAATGACATTTTCTTGTAGACGCGGCTAGATTCTAGGTGAATTTTACTAGATTTCCAGGTTATTTTTCACAATTTACAGGTTTATTTAGCCTGAAATCTTCATAATATTTCTGGCTAAATTAAGCCAGATTTCGAACCATATCAATTCCACTGGATTTCTAAGTGAATTTAATCTTCTATTTCCAGATATATTTTACTGGGTTTCCAGGTAGATTTATGCGAAAATCCTGATCAGATATCTGGGTACACTTTGTTAGATTTCCAGGTGGATTTTGACGGAAATTCGGACCAGATTTTTTAAAAAATCCACCTAAAAATCTTGCCGAATATACCTGGAAATTTAATTAGTATGTCCGGCTGAATCTATCTGGAAATCTAGTCTGGGTCTCTGAAAACCTGATCAGGATTTTTGGCTAAATCTACCCGAAAATATAGCCGAAGCAAAATCACTCAAAATTCAAGTAAAATCCAACTGGAAATCCAGTCAAATCGACCTGGAAATCCATTTAAATTCATGCGTTAGTTTGTTGGATTTTCGTAAAGAACTCTAACCAAATATTCACTTATATTTCCATGTCATAAATCCAATGGAAATCTGGATAAATCTTAAAATCCATCTAGAAATCCATTGGAATCCAGATAAAATCCATGCGGATTTTACTCGGATTTTGCTTGGATTTTTAACCTGGAAAGGAAAGTCATTTCTTCAATAGGGAAAATATTATCTGTAGGTAGAAAAAGAAATAATTAAAAAAATCGCGGTTCAGAACTAGTCAAAGACCCTTTTAGGTTTCCTTCCGCACGATCGGCGATCTTGTCGTCGCACAGAGCAAGGGTTTAGAAGGGGTCCTGTTTGCCGACAAGCGATGAGCACTTTTAGCGAGGACGATCCATCTTAACTCATGTAACGACTTAGATTCGCAACCTTTAAATAAAAAAAACCGTGTAAAGTTTGGCTGAAGAAAACAGCTTACTGAGTTTTTTTTTTTTGGAGAGATACGACTCTCGAATCTTGATCTCTTCAGTTGAACTGGCGCACGATGCGATCTCGCCAAACTTTCGATCGGAGGCTAACGACGATAGGGGTAAGGCCTTGTGACCTAGAAGGCTTACGATTGGCCAAATCCTCTTATGTCATCGCGGACTAGCGGTGATTTCAAGTTAGATGTCGGCGGTGGTTTTCGCTTTAAGCGCTGGAGGTCGCAGGTTCCGCGGAACACCTTCGCAAAGGCGGAATGTCTAGCTTTCGGACAAAATGTCGACGGCTTTTCCTTTAAAATACTACACATACGTCAGTATTAAGATTAAAATTTAAAATTAATTAAAATTTTATTAATTTTAATCCGTATTAATTCTTATACTCAAGTGGAAAACTTTCTTTCTCAAATTTCGCGAAACTTTGCGAAAATTTACAAAACGTTACAAAATACCACTAAATAGTGCCTAAAACATGAATAAATGTGTAGGAGCAGCGATGGCTCCTCGGGATCGAACCAGAAAGTCTCTGGTTCGATCCCGGTCTCCAGCAAAAACTGACATTGGGACACCACTGTATTTATTTACAAGTGTCTAATAACATCAAAGCTCAGGTGGTTCGGAAGTCACCTTTATAAGCCGTTTGTCCCGTCGCGATTTGGCAAGCCGTAAGGTAGCGTAAAAGTCGACGTTAAATAAGATAAAAAAAAAAAAAAAAAAAAAATAAGACAGTTTATTGTAAGAGTCGAGACTATGGATAAATAAATAAATAAATAAATAATTATTGGAAGCCGTTTATTGCTTTTGAACCCCGTTCTTAAAGCAATATGTTTAAGCATAGCTTGAAAAAAAATCAATTTGAAATAAAAACTGGCTCCTACCTTGAACACGGTGGTCCAGAACATCGCCGAGGAGGTCGCGGATGAGAAACGACTTGTGCTCCTGCATCATTTCAGCGTCCCTGACCAGCCGTCTCCAGGCCCAAAAGCTAAACCAATCCAGCTTCTCCTCTCCTTCGAAATTCGCTCAAAGTCCAAAGCCCAAGCCCCTCTGAACCTCCGGCCTCGGCCCGAATCCAATCGCACTCCGCTTTCCCCCCTCAAAGCAAGCGAACCGATCGACAGAACGGAAGAGCGTTTCGCGCACGGAGCGGTATCATCTCGCGTTGGCGAGCGACGTGGATCTGCGAATAATCTAGATCGGCGGGACGGCCACGGCGGCTACGGCGGCGGCATCCCCCGTCGTCGAATTAATCCGGCCGTTTATTTCGCGGCGGCGCGCAGCCATTTTGGGGGTGGGAGCGCGGCCGCCATTGGCCGGCGCTTTAAGCGCTGGCTCCACCCCCGGCGGGCGCAGATTCGCCCGCGCGCGAGCCGCCGCCGAGAAAAACGCAGCCGGGATATATTTCGCGGCCGATTATCCGCCCGATAACGAGTGCCCGACAAATTGAATGTGTAATGATCGCCGGCAGCCGAGAGACCGCCGAGCTCTTTCTTCGCGGGCTCTTTCTTTTCCCTTTCTTATGTACCGCGGCGGGAAGAGGACTTGCTTTTCTCTCCCTCCGGGAGATTTTCCGAGCGGGTAATTAGTTGCTGCGTCTTTTGAGGAGAGGCTTTGTGCGCGGGAGCTAAGTAGAGCGCGGATGCTCGCGCTTTTTTTTTCTTTTTTTTTTAACCGCGGGGGTGCCGCGCGAAGGGGTAATCGCTGCTCGGAGGTTTTAAATTTTGAATTATTAAACGAGGATCGAGCTGGTTTTAGGAAACATTTTTTTCCGAACGAGTATTCGTCGACTTTTTTAACAATTAACGCAAATTTTTAACGACCTCGTTCAGCCAGCGGGAAATACACCGCAAAGCGTCCGCACTGATCTGAATTGAAAAAATTAAATACCAAAGTATCGACTCGATCCGTCCCCGTTTTTAATTAAACAGCCACACACGTAATACCGTATACACATTTGCACTAAATGAAAAAGCCGTACTTCCCAATAACTCCGCTTCTCTAATTAAGCAAAACTGTTGCGGTTTAATTAATTTAATTAAGGTATAGTTTAAAGCGAAGGCCGCGGGCATTCAATTTTGCGTCTTAGCTCGCTCCACATACTCCGCGCTTCTAATTATCGCTTTAACCTCGCGGCTCGCACATCAACCCCTCCCCGCGGCTGCCTTCGGAGAATCGCGCGGACAGAGAGAGGGACTTTTAAAATAAAAAGTCCCGCGCATTTACGCGACCGCTAATTCGTTAACACGACGCTGCACCGGGGAGAGCCGCGCGCGGAGGAAGAAACTTTGTACAAAGGATTTCGCGATATAATTGGCACTCGATTGGATACATATATATATATATATATATATATGCACGCGAGGCTTTCCCCGCGGCGCGGAGAGAGCAGAGTTAACTTTTTTTGCGAAGAGTGGCTGCACAGAGAGAGAGAGAGAGTCGTGCTCGAGAGAGTAGGAAGCTCCGCGTTTTAATATCCGAGTAAACTTTAAACTTTCGAAAGCCGGCGGGGCTCGTCGGGCAAAACTGCGCTCTCGTTAATTGAGAAAGAATGGGGACGGAGTGCGCGTAGCAACAAAATCGGCTGCGTAATTGAGGCGGCTTTATACGTTTGTAAACGATGCTCTCTGTTTCAAACGAATATTGCGAGTTGTATCGTTCACGGCAAATTGATTTTCGTGCGGTGGTAGTATGTAAACAGATTTTTACTCCGCTCTTTTTTTCAAATATATCATATAATAACAATTATTATATTATATAAGAATTACAGAGAACAGTTTTATTACCTAACAATTATTGTCCAGAACAGATACACTCGAGGAACAGTACAAGTATCATTTTCTGTATACGTAAATAGATAAGACCGTAGGTTATATATTTGGACAAGCAGTAGGGGTTCGACGGGGAATCAAGTGGCTTCAAAAAAAAAAGAGGGTGAATCATTTATACGATGACTTTCCAATTAATCCCTTCCGCCGCGTCTCACTGACTCCTAGAAAAAGCTTCTAAAGTCTCAGAAAATCCCGGCAAATTGAAGCGTAATATTTCCCCGGCCACGTACTAATGTCCCGGAACGACGCAGTAACGTCCATAAATATTCAAGCCATCCGCGCGCGAGACGTTCTCGAGGCCGCGCGCTTTTAATTACCGGGGCCGGCAGGGCAGGTCATGCGTAGGAATAAAGACGCGGCCTTAATCCCCGCGGAATCTGCTTAAAGCGGCTGGCAATTTAAGCAGCTTTTCTGGCTTTTCGGCGCTCCGTGGTATCGCATAAAGGATCGCGCTTTTATGCGCGCGGCGGCGCCGCCACTTGTACACGTAGCGGCGCGATGGGCATTTTTTTTCCTTGCCCTCGCTCTCCTCGCTTCTTTTTTCTAACGAGGAATGCTCGGAATTCGTTAGGCTAACGTATGCAGGGGATTAATTCAAGGGGGCGGCAAAGCGGCCAGGCGTCTTGCCGAATAAACGCGGAGCGGAGAACTGCGCAAAGTGGAATACATTTGAATGTTAACGAGCTGAGCCTGTTCGCCCGAAATTTCAGCGCGGGCTTTAGAGAGAGAGAGGAGCTCGGCGAGGGACGACGCAGCCGCTTTCTGTGCCGCGGCTGCCGAAATCTGCGCTAATTTTTACCTAATTATTTTACCGTGTGAGGCAACAACAAGAGCTGCGGTTTTTGTGTGAATCTGAATTATGCTTTCATCTTACTCATTTAGGGCTTGGCTAAATTGAGTAAGGGTCACCGAGTCAAAGGAGATGTGCCAGATTTTGCTTTGCAAAGGGAATATCTTGAAATAAAAATCTTTGTAAAGCGCCTGTTTATTCTTTTAATGAGAAATAATTAGTTTCCCTTCTATTTTTGGCAAAAAATTACGTACATTTGAATACGAAAATCTGACTGATAGTTCACCTAATCATAAACGACAAGTCGCACAAAGTAAATGCCTCAATTGACGAAATCTCGATTACAATCTCAGCCGAAGAAAGCACCTTTCACCAAAATATCTCCCAGCAGCATCGACCTCAGCAAATGTTCACGCTCGATCAGAATCGTCATCCCCCGAGGGGGACGAGCGCGCCAAATCCGTCGAGTAATAATGGTAAATATGCGCAATGCACCCCGCAGAACTCCATCCATTAGCCCACGTTTGATTCCTGGCTATTTAGGCCCTCCAGCCCCGTCGCCGATCCTTATCGGCAATTTGTTCCCCGCGCTGTAACAAGCCCGATCCCTTTACGCGTCCCGTATACATTTGTGTATATACACTCGCAAGCGGCGCTGTCCCCTCGAGTGGAAGGCGAAACTGGAGTAATCTCGTTGGGCACAATGCGTCGCGTCGCACAGCGCGCTCGGGGGTGTCAACGAGAGAGAATGAGAGAGCGCTCGCTGATTTTCGATTTCCCCCGTAGCCCGGCCCCGGTAATTGCTTCGAAATCCGAGGAAATCGATCGGCGGTAGGTGTCGTAAGTGCCCGCCCAGGATACTGCGGAGTGAGTGGACGGGAATCGAATTGGGTTTTAATTCTGGCCGATCGGGAGGAGGCCGCGCGCGGGGAAGTGAATAATGGCAGGGTTTTTTGTTGCCTCGTTTTGACAGCTTTCGTCGGCGCGTATATCACGGAGGGGCTTTGATTATGGGGTAGTAATGAATGCATTAGCTCTTGATGTTGGAATCACGGCATAAGCTTTGGGATTATTTCAATCAATTGAGCTGAAAATAGATATTATGTACTTGGTTAAGGAATAATGATAGTACAGTGTACGAAATTATATAATTTAACAGTTTTTTTAAGCAATGAAACAAAGTTAAAAAAACGGACCAACAGCATTTCTCCAACATTATTCAATAAAGTTTGCCGGAGATTTGCTCGTTCCTCAATTTTGCCGAATCTCTTTCCCGGCAGAAGAGCTGCTCCGCGCGCATTATAACGCGGGAGCAGTGCGTGCCTGGCTCCCAGCGGCACACGGCGTAGTCATACGCGTAAGTGTCGTACGTGACTCGGCGTGCGGCGGCACTTCAATTACCGCGGAAGACGCTCGCGGAAGAATTCGAGCGTTTGTCTCGCGTAATCGGCCGGCGGGGGGCGGCGGCGCACACGCGGTAGGGGGAGGGGGCGAACCGAGTCGAACAAAAAAACCAGCGGAGGCTTTCTTTATAATTGGAGCCGCGGGACGCCTGACCAGCGTCCGTGTTCAAGCACTCTTTTCCCGTAACCATCGTTCTTCGAGAGTGTCTGTCTCCAAAGACGACCTTAGAGGGGCAAAGTCGCGGAAACTTGCTGCGTGGCTGGCTGGCCTGAGGGCTTGCTTCGTTTTTTTTTTCTTTTTAAAGGCCCTACTCGCGTGTGCACCAATTAATCATCGGGACGGGGACGATGATGCTTTGAGGCCGGGTAATTGGAGATATTTGCTTACTGTTTTCAAGGTTTCGATTTAGTATAGTTGAGTTCTTGAGAAATGTTTTAGTGTAGTACACAGGATTCAAGAATATAGTTGTAAAAATAATTGGATTTAAAATACAATATGATATTGCAATAGCAGAAACAATATAATTAACGAGCAGTGTTTATTTATTGAAACTTGATGATTTTGCAAGTTTCAAAAATTAATCAACATTTTTAATAAAAAGAAAAATGTAATGTTTATTGGAAACGTGAGAGCAAACTTTATTATCATCATCAGACTCGCGCGGCGGGGCATAAAAACTTGTTTTCCTTTGAGAAATACACTCGTCCGTTCCATTGAAAGAGTAAAATTTTGTCGGCAGTTTTTATCCATGACCGAGCTTTATACATTCACGAATAGCGTCTAGGGCCCCCGCGCGCCGCTCTATCTCGGCAACTAAAAGAAAACAAAATTCCCCGACAAATATATAATATAAGCGAAGCGCGCGCGCAGTTTTCCCCCTTTGAAGCTTTTGCTTTTTCGACGCTCGCCGTACTATCTTGCGGACGCGGCAGTAGTTGCGAAGCGAGCGAAAAACGAAGCCTGTATACACCAGGCAGCCAAAGAGAAACGGGGCGCATTCACGTATCAATAAAGCGAAAAAGATGGCGGAGAGAGCGATCCGATGAAAGCTCGCGGATAGGAAAAAAAAGGAAGAAAAAAAACAGAGAGAGAGAGAGAAGCAGCCACGAGTCAAAAAGAAGAGGCTCTCTTCTTTTTGCCCTCCGGGCTCTTTCATTCGGGCGCTTCGCCCTCGGCGGATTACTTCATAGCAGTTATATTCACACGCGCGGTCGCTCCTCAATGGACTCCGCGTTTCCGCGATTGTTAGCGATTTTTTTTTGCCCTCCTCCTCCTCCACCCGTTCCACGCCGCATTACACTGTTCTAAATCGCTCGAGCGCGCGATCCTCCTCCCCCGTCTTTTATCCGTATTTACCAATTTATACGGTGCTGCGGTTATTGAGACCGAGAGTCGGAGCCGATATCTATCCGGAGCCGGGAGAGAGAGCGAGGCTTTCGCTGCGCTGAATGTCGATTACCAGCCGCATAAAAGACGGAATAATTTTAAATGAATGATTTCGAATTACTGCCGGTCGGCTGCAGCGGAATTTTTTTCCTGTTCGATGGTGTATACGGCCGCGGGGCTCGAGATTTTTCGCTTTTAATAAGGCTGCTGAAAGCAGACGGTTCACGGTGAAAGAGCGAACGATTGAGAATCTAGTCGCGTTTCAATAAAAAGCTCCGTATTTTAAGCGAGCCTCGATGCTTTTTATGCTTTTTTTCCTTATGTTTATACGCAAGAGTTTCGGTCGATCAATAATTTTATGCCGAAAGTTTTAATGGGAGGCTGAAAACTGAATCGACATTTTCGATGAATGCCAAATTATTGAGTCTTTATTTTTAAACCAATGATTTATACTAATAAATGTTAAAAACATTCGTCGAGCAAAGTCAAGAGGAAAAGCAATAATAACTCGTCCAGAAATATCAGGACCATTATACCGCGCATAAAAATGCCGAGTGAAAGCAGAAATGGAGTATAATGCTTTCTATTCAATAGCCTTTTCTGCGTAAAAAGAATCTCTATTAAGCTTTAAAAAAAGCTCGGGCTATCACGTGCAATTTTCGTGTGCGGTTTGCCAGCGGCAGATTACAGAGATTGCTTGGCGTGTCCTGTTTTTATTTTAACAGCGGGGTAATCAAGAGATGATTGCCGCTACAAAGCTGCTTGATTGGCTCGCTTATGTATTGGACTTAAAGCTCCCGGGAAAACGCAAAAATGAGAATATTCCACTTGACGGGACTCCCGATCGATGATAAAATTTTCGAATCTATATGTACGTTGAAAGCCCTCTTCGTGCACGCAAATAGAATCATTTTAACTCTGTTTTTATGTACGTAAAAATATTTCTAATATTTTAATAACTTTTTAGAAAAACTTTATTCCTAAAAGATTTAATTATACAAAGATTTTGAATTTATAGTGTATTTCTTAATAAGCAGCACTTAAAATTGCTCTAATTTTGCAATCCAATTAAAAATAAAATGACGTATGTAAACATTATTTTTAGAAGCAATGTAAAAATAATTTTTTAAATTAATTTTAATGACCTATTGAAACTCTTTACATTTCCGCTGAATGAACAGTTTTTATCGGAGCAGAAGTACACGGCTCCGATCCTTGTAAAATTAATTACATCAAGAACGTAGTGAATCAAACCCCTTTCAAAGCCATTCAATAAGCCGATATAGTTACATGCCGCGCTTTTCAAAAACATTCAATAACTGATTAATTTCCAAGCGCAACCCTCGCTCCCTAAAAAAAAGCCCGCGTAACCAATTACTTGTTCTAATTAACCAGCTCCCGAAAAAGCGAGAGAGATAAAGAGAGAAAGAGAGAGAGAGAGAGAGAGAGCCTCGAAACCGAAACCTACATATCCGCGGGACAAAGCTCCGAGGCGAAATCACCCTTAACTCCGGCAATTGCCGCTCGTTCCTAAAACACACTCCGCAGGCTTGTTTACGACAAACGGCGCTGATTTGACAAAGCTCGGAGTCCATTTACTCGGCGTAGCGGAGGGAGGCCGCCGCGGAGGCAGAGACGCTCCGCGCGCTCGGCTTGTTATCCGCTCATTGAAGTTAACCACGGGGCTAAGTGGGCGCGAGGGCGTTTTGAGGCTCGTCGGGTGTGGGTGGAACCAGCCAATCGCCGGCCGGATCGTTGCCGAGCCGACCCCACCACTCTTCGAGCGGCATCGGAAAAGTCGCCGTGGGTGGGGAGGGGAACGAGTCGCGAGTTTATACGCGAGGAGAGAGAGAGAGAGAGAGAGACTTTAAGTTTGCGAAGATGAGATGGGGGATGGGAGGGGATGGAGTTGTCTCTTGCCTGCTCTCGCTTCCCGTCATCGAGAATCGGAAACTTTATGGAGCTGTAAATCGGGTTTGCCAGTATTTTTCCGCGACTGAGGAGCTCCGAGCGGCCGATTATTTTTTCAATCTAACTTTAAGCAGGCAGAGATAATCTATTTCGATATACTTTAATTCCAATCGCTTCCTTGTTCAATTACCTAGTTTGTTATTATTTCCGTATAAAAATTCTCTCAAACATATTGTCAATTTCTTGAAAAAACTTTGCTAGTACTCGCATCTAAAAAGTACGGCTCACTTTGCTCGCATTTCATTTCACCGAAAAATCTCTAAAGAACGAGCGAGACCGAACTTTTTATTCATCCATCCAGCAACTCGAAAAATCGGAATTTTCCAGCCAGCCAAAAAAGTCAGCACAACAAAAAACAAAAAAAAAATATATCTCGCGTCCCAGCCTCCTCGCCGAGGCTGTAAATGAAGCCGCGGGGAATGAATTATGCACGTGTCAGCCGTCCCGGGAGTGGCTCCCGAGAGAGAGTTTTGCCAGCGCTAAGTGGAGACACGCACGCACGCACTGCAGGAATAAAAATTTTCACTTCCGCTTGACCCGCCTTCCGCTCTCCTAATCCGCTCCACATGAGGCCATTCAGCGGCCCGTGCAGTGTGCGGCCTGCGCCACAAAGCGAGCGCGAGAGCTGCTGCTTTTTATAGGATATCCTCTTTTTCATCGACCCGGCCTTTCCGTCAAAGTATGTAACTGTCGGGCTGAATGCCGCGATTGCCTCGGAATAGAAGGAAAACTGCACGTAATCAGGCTTCCAGGTTTTCTGCGAGTATTGAGGCGCCTAAGGCTTGCCTTCGTTGGATCATTTGATAAATAATTTTACCTGCTTTAGAAACAAGTCTGACGATAATTTGGGCTGATCTACTTGGGAGTTTTACCACTTACAAATGGAAAATGCTTTCGTAATACGTTCGTTAACAGTAATTTATTAAATTGGTGAAATTCAAAAAATTCCGCAGCAAACTTCCAGTTTAAATAGATTTGTAAAAACTCACAATTATCGTCGTCGCAGCACATTTTCCCCTCGAATTTTAATTAAAAACGCCGCAAAATATCAGAAAACATCACGTAAATGCCGCAATCAACTCGGGCTCCCCTCGTTCCCCGTCGCGAATAAAGCGAGGAAATCCCGAGAAAGTGCCACTAATTCGCGTAGATTACGGGCGAATAAATACATCCGCGAAATAATATTCATGTCAGTGCTCGAGAGCCTCGCGAGAGAGAGAGAGAGAGAGAAACGTATAAACGCGCGAGAGGGAGGAGCCGCGGTTAAAAAGTAGGCAAAGCAGGGAGGAGGAGCCGCGCGTTAATCGATGCGGAAACGCAAAATAATGACTACTTTTACGTCCCTTAATTACGCGGTAATTATATAATCCGAGTAACTCCGCTCGAGCAAAATGAGACGCGAAAAACCCGGACGGCCGCGAGGCGCGCGCGGCACGTTTTTAGAACGTGGCGAGCTCTCCGTGCCTTCTATATTTATCGCCCTTTTGCCTTAACTTTCTTTTCATCCTTTGCTTTTTAGACTCTTTTTTTCGCTCTCTCTCTCTCTCTCACTCTCGAGGGTGGCTTTGTGCCCTCGCTGTTTTCATACGAGAAATTCCGCTGGCGAATGTTTTCTTTCATTTATTAATCATAAAATTTAATTTCGCATTTTATTCTTTCTCGCGTTTTTCATTATTCATTATTTTACTCGAGTACTTGTCGTTTCTTACGACTTTGTTACGGGAGAAGCGCTTCGTTTATTGTTTGTGGAATTGGAATAATTCTTTTTTTCTTTTAGATTAAAGTTGCTTTATTAAGTTCTTTTTATATCTTTTAAATGAAAAATATTTATATTACACGTACTTGAGTCCACCTCGCGATTTAAAAAGATAGTCTTAATTAACGAAGAATTTTAACGAATCAAAAAATTCTACCCCCAAACAATTCAAGTAATTTTTTTTATACAGCTCTTCGCGAAATTTATCACTATTCATCCGATAAAATTCTCGCTTAAATTAAACCCGTCAATCCCAACGGCAACTAAACCCGCATTTACGTATATGACACAAGAGCCCCGCGGCAAAAGCATAATTAAAAGCGGCAAAGCCCGAGCTCTCACGTTCGACTTGCTTGCTTAATTGTTCGATCCGCGCGTGGATAAGTGGCGGCGCAATTATTATATACTCTTTCCTTCCCCGCTTCCAAGAATCGCGGGGCTGCTGCCTTTGAAGATGCCACCGCGGCTAAAGCATCGCGCGCGAAGAGTCGACGACTGCGGCGCCGGGCACTTCATTATGCACCTGCGGGCGTCGAGCTCGCGAGCCGAGCGGAAACGAAGTATAAACAAAGACGCGCGGAGGCGGGTCGAGAGAATTTTTGTTATTGTTCGCGGATTGCGCGCACAATCGTGCACCCATTGTCGACCGGGCATTGTTCGCAGCCGCGGAGCGCGCGCTCGGCGTAACGAGGAGTAACCTCAATTAGAGCGCTTTAAGGACTTAAAGGCCCAGGGCGAGTTTAAGGGCTTTATCTCGGAGACCGCGGAGCACAAAGAGCGGAGAGTGAGTATTTCCGTCGGGGGGCTGAAACGTCGAGATGCTTCAGGCTTCCTGAAGGCTCGGATGACGCGATGCGGTTTATGAGGAATCGAGCTGCTAAATACCAGGTACGGATGGCTGGGACGGGGGAGGGCTCGAGGGAGATTCAGGTGTGTAACGCGATTGCAGCTTTTCTAATTGCGGCCTTCGAGGACAAAGCTCGGGAGATTTTTTACCTCCTCTTGGGGCAGACAACTGAAATTAAAGATTTTTGTTAGAAATTAAAAAAAAAAGAAAAAGTGTGGAAAGTCTGCGTGTCTGACAGATTTTGCACTACTACTACTTGTTAAGTAGTTTTAACTTTTTCTGCGCTTTCGCGCAATCAGAATGTTCAAAATATGACAAAAGCCATATTTAAAGGAGTATTTTTGTCTAATTAGCTTAGCAATATTCTACAATAAAAAATTTGCAGTTTTTTTAATAAACAACTCTGATTATTCGTTAAAATTCAAAGCGACTAGTAATTTAAAAGTGCAACGCTTTCACCAAAATTCAAGTAAAAAGCACAAAAAATGATGTTCTGCATATTATTTCGATAAGCTCCAAATGCAGTTTGAAGCCCCTCCAAAGTTATGACGCAAATCTTCTCAAAACAAGCAAGTCACCCTCCACGGAGCCCCCCCAAAAATCAATTTACTCGAACCCCCGACCTGGCTCAAAAAGCAACCGCAAACGCATACATCTCCTTCCTCCATCCGACTCCCCCTCCCAGGACTCTCGGGCAACTCTTCCGGCGCTGCTCCCCTATCAATCGGGAGGGTAGTGGCGGTCGCGTGGGCGTCGGCGCTCGGCGCAGGCGCCGCAGGACCCCCCCAGCCGCGTCCTGCTCTCCTGCTGCGACGGCGTTCGGATCGTCTTCAAGCTGCTCTCGAGCATCCGCGGCCCCGGCCGATATGCCGCGACAAATCTGCCCGCGTTTAACGAGGGTATATAGCGCGCGCGGCTCCCGGTGCCGCATGCTGTCCTGTTAGAAAAACAACTCGCTGCTTTGAAGCTCGATTTGAGGTCAATCCTGTTACCCCGAGGCGAGAGGTGGATCCTGCGGCGAAACTTCCTTTTTGATGTGGCAAGCGCGGAGGCTGATGGAGTCGAGCTTGCGAGGATGTTATCTAGTTAACGAGCTCCTTTGAGCTAGCTGTTTCGACGGGAGAACGGGACGGAGAGTTTATTTGGTTGCTCGGTGAGCTGGATTTTACGAGGAGAATTGGAAATTGTTGAATCTTTTTTTTTTTTTTTTATCAATAGCCGCCCTTTACATCTAACAATCGAAGAAGTACTAATTGAAAAAACTTTAAAAGGTAGATTAGTGCTACCACAGTATCTTACTCCCGACGCAAGGGATGTAATTAGAAAATTATTAAAGGTATTACAAGTTAATTGTTTCTCAAAGCTACTTCTTCAAAGTTACGTTAACTAATATAAAACTTGTTAAAAATCTGATATTTTAGAGACAAGTTGCACAAAGATTAGGATCAGCTCCATCAGATGCTGAGCAAATAAAGGCGCACCAATTCTTTAAACATATCAATTGGAACGATGTTATTTCTCGCAAATTGGA
>UCOM01003255.1:0-19235 GCA_900474385.1 Ormyrus pomaceus | reverse complement strand
ACAAATTGCTATTATTTTTTGTCATTATCAAATAATTAAATATGTTTGCTCATGAATATTTCAGTGTAATGATATTTTATCTTTTAAAATGATTTTCCAATTGTTTTTAAAAAGCGCTCCATTTAAAATACACGTTAATCAGCCCAACTGGTTAATTTGCTACCAGGATATTTGTAAGAAAATCTAACTATTATTTAAATAATTTAATAAATCAACAATATCACTTTTTTGATGCATAAATAACTTTTGAGCTAATGCTACAAAATTGTTTGTTTACACAGGAACTGGAAGAAACATTAGACATTTGCCCTGCGTCTCTCGCAGAACAGGCGAAACTGGAATCTGTATGTTCGCGTTCACTTGTGCCAAAGCAAACGGAACCCATCTTGGAACGTGCATCGATCGATTCTACTTTGGTAGTTGCTGCAAAATAGAAGAAGAACCCGATATCTTTCCTCAGGACAACACGATAGACATCGACAGTTCCGCCTCTTTGCCAAAACCTTACGACACAACCACAACCACGCAAACGCCCGAAAGCAATGACATCCCCGGAAATGTAGACGTGTCCAAGCCTTCGACGAAACCAAATTTTCAAGCAGAGTCCGTTGCAACTCAATCGACAGAATCTACGACCGCGAAAACAAATGAACCGACAAAGACGAAGCCTTCGAAGTTGTCGACGAAAAAACCTATCGTGACCGAATTCACTACAGAATCCATTCGACTCTCCACTTTTCAATCCGTCCAAAATGCATCAGAACAACGTCCAGTTACGACACCTAGTTCAAATACAGTGGTATATACGAAGCGACCTCAACGACCAACTATCGCCGACCAAAAAACAACAGCTTTAAAGCCAAAGCCGACCTCTCCATCTTATTTATCGATTAATAGTACCGCGACAATACCTTCCACCACTCTGTCGCTGTCGACATTAATCACCGGAATTTTGTCACTGAAACCAGTCGCATCGACGGCTTCCAGCTTGCCGATCGATCAACAATATGTGTCTAGCAAGAGACCTGCTGCCACCGTAGGTCTCGTTCAAAGGCCTACCTCGACACTGGGAACTACGTTAAAGCCAGAATTAGCGGAAACTACGATACCTAGTTACAGTACAACGCCTCATAGAAATGTTACGAGCAACATATTTTCATCCACAACCAATAAATTATCCACAAAGAAAGAAACGGAATTAAGCTCGTCTTCGACCACAACTCAAAGGACCACGTCGATAACAAGATTTCCACCCAGAAATGCAACGACAGTGATTCCGACAACCAACGTTAAATTAAGTAATAAACCTGGCAATGCAACAATCACTACTCAGAAGACTACCGAAGCAAGTCAGAAACCGTTGGTCACGCGGAAACCGTCTGTTACTACTAAAAAGCCCGTTAAAGTAACAACGAAAAGACCATCTACAGTTACCAAAAGACCTCCGCTCTTGACGACAACTAGACGATCGACAACGTCAAGCTCGGTTACTATCTCTAGCACTTCTTCCAATTTAACAAAAGTTACTTCTACTTTAAACCCAACCACCATCAACGCCGCCGCTAATAGCAGTTCAAGTATTTCCACCACGATCGCTTCCACGAGAAGACCTGCAACTACAATACCAACCAAAAGACCTGCGACAACGAGACGTCCCATCGTCACGACAGCACCTCGGACCACTACTAGAAGGCCAACGATTACAACGTTAAAGAGAAACTTCACCAGTTCAATTTCGCCTCGGCCAACGACTACAGCCTCGACCAGTTTGCCGCCCAGCACCACCCACAAACCATCGACGGCGACTCATCACGCGCCTTCTTCGGTTATCGCGAGCGAATCGGGCATCGAGACAACCACGACTAAATCTACGACGCCAAAAATTAAGAACACTACGACTGCTGGCACAAAAGTGACGCAAAAACCTACCACTGAGTTTTTAGAGATCCCGGTTATAACGAGCACAGCGGCTACCGTTAAAGATACCACTGTTTCGTCCACCACGGCTAAATCTACGACGCTTTCCTCGACTGAATTGAATAGAAATGCAACCACCGAATCTTACACGACGTCGCCGACCGTCATCACGTTATTAACGAATCAAAAGAATTCAACAATTTCCCTGTCGGGCACAACGACTACGTCGACTATAATCAATGAGATTGATGCTGAATTTAATGAGATGGATCAGACGACTATAGTACCAGGCATCGTTACGTGGTCGTCGTTCTCCGATGAAATGGAAAACTCGACCAAAATTCATGAATCCTCTTCGTCCGTACCGGGTAATTGAAAACCTTTTGAACTCTTCTAATTAAAATTCTCCAAAATTATGCATCTACTGTCTACGACATACACTAAATAGACTTTAGAAATAATTAAAACCTAAAATTTTATTGCATTTTGTTTTATTAATTTGGTTAATAATATATAAAGGTGATAGTCGTAAACCATTAATCTCAAATTTAATAATTACAAATTTCATAAAGAAAACTTTTTTTAAATATAAAAAATTAAACGAAATAGTATTAAAACTATATATCAAAAATTGATTGCGAAAATCAAATGATAAATAAGTAATTGTAATAATTGCAGATACTGCAGAAACGGAATGGACGCCGATAACTACTCCCGACGGATGGATTATAATACAATCGCCTACTACTGAAAGCGTTGCTTCGGAGGAAGAGGCTGAAGTAAAACCAATCTTATCAACAATTGCAGCCCCAGTCACCTCAGGTAATATTAAATTAAACAATGATTTACAAATAAAGAAACCTGATTTTTTTCCAATATTACTTCAAAAGTATTGACAGAAATTTATAATTAGTTAAATTAAAATCCCATATTAAGTATAACTGTTTTCGTTATTCGCCGTACGATCTGTACAAAAGGGCTTGGTGTACACCCTTCATCACCTGTAGTGTTCCGTATAGATTTTTACATCTTTCTACTGCCTACGCATTTAAACTCCTACATATTTCTACAATTATTCCCCCTTCCCCCCGCGATCCTCACGATCGCGCATTGACCTACTATGCGCGATTGTGAGGCCCGTTAATTGAGACTATTCAAATTCGGAGTTTTATGAATTTCGTTATACTAATACAGATGTATAAAAAATGTATTAAATAACGGGGAAATTTTAATATAAAAGTTTAAATAGCCACCGAAATAAGAATATTTGCAGTATATCCGTTTTGAAATTAGCCATTGTGCGGCTAAGATTAAAGTCTCACGCGGTTACCCTTTATTCTCGCACCGCTGATGTATAAATGGGCATAAGAGGCACGAAACTCGAAGGATAGTAAGCCCCGCGGATGACACGACTTAATTAGCAATTTCGCCGGCTCCATAAATTAGCTTTAAATATGAATTTTCAGGTAAGCCGTCAACCGAGAGCACAACGACGAGGCGAACGACTACGACTACGACTACGACTCAGCGGGTTACCACCCAGCCGACGACCTACGTCGATATGTTGTCGACATTGGCCACCGTCACCGTATCGCCAGACTTTACGGAACCGCCCGTGGAATCGATTAACATGTCGAATTACAAGGATGGTAAGCACCCGTTCGCTTTGATTATTCCAATTTTTCGGCATCCCGCTTCTTTTTTTCCAAGTTCGACTTGTAAAAAGCGCGAGTAATTCAATTTTTTTTTTTTATTTTAAATGAAAAAAGGATTACAGACATTCCAAACTGAATAAAATTGCTTTTCCTGCGAGAAAGAAGTACTTGCCGTATTAAATTGCAGAGACAAAAAAAGAGCATTGCAGCGCTGCCTTTTTTATCGCGAATAAATGAAACTGTAAAAAAGACGGGGAAGAGCAGAGTAACGATATACCGGTTCTCACCGCGCGAATCGGTGTGCGACTATACATCGGCGCCCGTTCGCCAACATGGCCGCCGCTGCGGGACACGCAAATCTTCTCAAAAGCATGAATACAACGATGTTTATACTTGCAGTGTGCGGTAGGCGACTGTTTCCCGAGGCGAGAATCGTCGGCGGAGACGGGAGCACCTTCGGAAAGTGGCCCTGGCAGGTAAAATACACGAAAACACGTATTTATTGATGCCTTTGAATTCGGTAAAAAATACTTACTTGTCATCTTAGTGGCACGAAATGAAAGATCGTTTCAAATGCACAGAATTATCTTCTATCTTTCGTTCCTAATTAAGTAAGAAGATGTTCATTACTTAGCAATAAGAGAGTTGAAAAGAATAAATGGCAATTCTGGGGCGATAATAATTGGCTGTAAATAAATTTGGTTAATCGACAATTTGTTTTAGATCTCGCTTCGCCAATGGCGAACGACATCCTACTTGCACAAGTGCGGAGCGGCTCTCCTCAACGAGAATTGGGCCATCACCGCAGCCCACTGCGTGCAAAAGTAAGTTTGTATTGATTTTACCGATGCGCCACATTAAAATTAGTCCCTCGGATTAGACGCACAATTCGAAACATCATAATTCATCGGCGTTTCTTTCCAGCGTCTTACCAACCGATCTGCTCCTGCGAATGGGCGAGCACGACCTCGGCAACGAGAAGGAGCCCTACGTCTTCCAGGAGAGAAGGGTCCAAATAGTCGCCAGCCATCCCAACTTCGATCCGCGCACCTTCGAATTCGACCTGGCTCTGATGCGCTTCTACGAGCCGATATTGCCCTTCCAGCCGAACGTCCTGCCCATCTGCATCCCGGACGACGACGAGGACCACGTCGGTCGTACGGCCTTCGTCACCGGCTGGGGTAGACTCTACGAAGGTAAGGCGTTTTTTTTTTTTTTTTTTTCTTCAAAACCGCTTACGGAAAATCTTTCGTACTGACCGAGAGTAAAGGGTGCGCGCAAAAATATAACTGTTTCCCCGCTCCGCAGACGGGCCGCTGCCGTCGGTACTGCAGGAAGTCGCCGTGCCAATAATAAATAACTCGGTCTGCGAGGGTATGTACAGGAACGCCGGCTACATCGAGCACATACCCCACATTTTCATATGTGCCGGTTGGCGGAAAGGAGGATTCGACTCTTGCGAGGTAAATATACCGCGCGCGTTTAATTCCTGATTTAAATAATATTTTTTTTTTTTTTTTGGCTAATCCTTTTTGCGAACGAATTATACGTACACAGGGAGACAGCGGAGGTCCACTGGTGATTCAGAGGAAGCGCGACAAGCGCTGGGTTCTGGCCGGCGTCATCAGCTGGGGCATCGGCTGCGCGGAGCCGAATCAGCCCGGAGTCTACACGAGAATCTCGGAGTTCCGGGAATGGATCAATCAGATTTTGCAATTTTAGACGGACACCTCTATCGCCCGGAACGGCGGCGGGACAAACAAAAGAAAAAAAGAAACTCTTTCCGTTTTGTGCTACGATTGACTTATATTTTCGTATACAGTGTTTGAAAAAAAAAAGAAAGCAAAAAAAAACTTTTACCAGAGTTCGTCGGCTGTTGCTGATTATTCTTCTGCCATGTTCGACTGCCTGAGTTTGTAGTGTGCAATTTATGCGGATCATCAGCCGGAATCGGCGTGTGAATTGCCTTTTTACTTCGCGAGGGACGTAGTAAAAAGATGTTCGATTAAATCGAATAATTTCTGGATTTTGCCAGATTGTGTAAATATTATTTTAGATATTGTAAGCAACGATTTTTTTGTTTTTGTAACGCATATTTACGCTTTATTTAAGAAAATCCAATACTAATTTTAGCGAAGCGACGAATGTGATTATTTTCAGACATTTATGTGCAGTTTTTAAAAGAGAATCTTCAACGAAACATATTCGCATGTTTTTGTTAAATTATTGAATTTTCCAACTTTCTTTCGTTTCTTATACACTTTTAAGCCACCGCTGCAAAGTGCAAAAGTCATAATAATGAATGTATGAAAAAGTTACTATATATTTAATAAAATTACGTTAACGTTTAAACTGACTAATATTTCATTTCCGTTACGATTCATATCAATTAAAATGATATGCCTATATTTTAAATGAAAATAAAAAATTATCAATAACAGTTAAAAAAATATACTTTCATTTTCAAAAAAATATGCATTATAATTTAACCCTGCTCACTTTCGTTTTAAATATAAGATTTTACTGATCAAACGGCCCTTTTCTTAAAATTTTAAATTATTTTAGTTTTTTACATCAATTTTTTTCTTATTGTAAGAAATGTGTGCCACATCTGCAGAATAATTCAGTCAAGACAATTTATAGGAGAAATGAATCATTAATGTATACTTTAAATTAATTTATTTTTAAAGTTATTTTAGTTCAATCCGTAATCGTATATATTATTTCACTTCGTTTTTTTTTTTAATTTTTTTTGTCACCCAACTATCACGAATTACGTTTGGAAAGAGTAAAACATTATTTAATATGATGAATTATTTATTCTATTGAAAATATACTATATATTTATATATTATTTCTTTTTTTTTTACCAACCAAATACTTGAAATTTATCAAACATTATAAAGTTCGCATTAAAATATAAATAAGGACTAGAAAAATTAGTGTTTCAGAGCATAATTTGACGTTAAACGAGACTAAAAAGAAATTACTATGAAACGAGGAAATATAACTCATAGTAAGTTTTTAAAACAATAAAATATGTAAATAAAATTAAAAAATTAAAATTATGCCCGACTCTTTGAAGCAGAACTGACAATATTTACGAGGAATATTTTAAAATTAATCGCATTATTAACCTGTTAAAATTTCTGCTCTTCGCATTGATATAGAATTACGTAATAGGTATATTCACCATTGATATTTCGCGTTAATATCTCGATTGAATGATATGCAAATAGCCTGAAACGATTATGGTTATGCAGAAGGAAGATGTCACGGGCGTGACTGTCCATGGATGGATGTTACTGGACCGGGTTAAGTGGCTTCGGAGAAAGCTAGTTTACCGGCATCTTTACCTTTTTCAGGTACGAAAAGTACGGTTCACATTATTGGCACAGATTTGCCCCATCAAGTTTTTCGTTTGTCCTTCCGTCGCTTATATTGTTATTAAATTTTTTTTCTTACATTAATTAATTACTTTTATTAGCGATTGTTATTATAAATATATTCATCCAACTATAGACGATATTTCATTTTTATAAAATATAATAGTAAATATTTTAATGTTTATTACTATTAATTAAAGCATTACTGATTTTTTAAACATCTTATTCGTCAATACTTCCATTGATATCTCGTTAAAAAAGATTATAAGTACTCATTTCCATCAGAGTAACGGTAAAAATTACCTTTCGGTACCGATTAACGATTTTTAAAACTATTGGTGCCTTTCCTTGTTTATCTCTTAACATTCTTTTCTCTTCTCTGTACAATAAAAACACGTTTTTTTTTATAATTTGCCCTACGTAACTTTATTTATACTTATTTTATTTTTATTAATTAACGATCCAAACCACAAGCATTTTAATAACATAAAGTTTAATTGAAAGGATTAAAAGCAGGAGCATTGTCGCAATAATTATTGTACTAATGTTTTCAATTTTGCATTGTAACCACAGACTGGTCAAAATCTAAAAAATTACCATGTTCCTAGTAAATTTCACAAGTCTAAATATGAAAATTTATCATTGACCTTGTAAAATTTACTAGAAATTATGGTAATTTTTTAGATTTTTACAGTCTGTGATCAAATTAAAATGCAATATTGTAATTTTTACTAGATAATTTTTCTCCGTGTAACTTGGAAAAAATTCAGGTTAACTAATATTATTTTAAGAGTAAAATCGATTTATTGGCATTCTTTTTTTATGCTTACGGCGGCCAGCCCAAATAAAATAATTCGTGCGTAGCGTCGGGCGTCTTAAATCTTCGGATGACTCTTGGTAAAAAACCGCTACACCTTAAATCTCGCTCTTTCCCACGACTTAACATATTTTACCGCTGCGTAAAAGACTCGAATTAATAAAAATCTATTTTTAATATATCGCGTTACTCGGCAAAAAAAAAATGAAGATGCGAAACTGCGTACACAGACCGTAAATCGTCAATTGTTGCTATTCCGCAACCGTAAGCTTTTTACAACAAAGTTTCCCCGCTAATTTCGCAGTCAGCGTTGCAGAGCAGATTCGACGATCCGCAGGTTCCACGATAAAGAAAGGCGCGCGGCGGCTATTTAATAATCAGAACGTGCACCGCGCGCGAGCATTAATACAAAGAGAAAATGAGTTTTTGAGCCCCGAAAGTCGCGGGGATCCGCGCGGTGGCAAATACGAAACTAGGTGAAGGTGGCAGGTTCCCTCGCATTGACATTCCGCCTGCGAGCGGAGCGTTATACTTGTACACCAGTGAAAGAGCCATCGCTCGTGTATATGTGTCAAGCTTAGAATCTCGCTCTAAATACAAATTGCCCGGGTGGACATCGAAAGTATACGAGCGAGGCAAGAAGAAGCCTGGCGAATTTCGTCGCGGGGGCATATCCGAGGAAAAGTGGGTGACGTCGTCGGGCGTCCGCCGTGAATTAAAGATATATATCGGATCGGATCGGCCGATCAGCCCCTTAGCCGCGCGCCGAGAGTAAAGAGGAGCCTCGTCCGCTGAAATGCTAATTCATCGCGCGCGGCGAGAAGAGTTTCTGAATGGACAGAGTGCGGGTATAAGCTATATACTCGCCCGGGAGGCGAGAAAGAGAGAGCACAAGAAATCGAAGGAAGAAGGGGCAGCGTCAGCAGCGGCAGCAGCCTCGCGGGGCAGCTGCGCTCGCTGTGCTTCGAAGCTTGGCTCTGGCTCTCGGCGCGATGAGTAGGACAGTGTGTCGCTGTCGTGCAGGCCGCGGGGCCTCCTTCCGCCTCGACTGACCCGGCCACTGGCCCACTTTGCTTTCTCTTCTCCTTCCCCGCTCCTCGCGCTCGTCCCCGCGGCCCGCCGCGCTCTGCTCTCCGCGGAGCTCTCTCTCTCTCTCTCTCTCCCCGAATAGCTCGAATTCGTTGGCAGTCTCATGCAGTGACGTAGCCCAGCCAGCCTGCTACTTCGTTTTTAGCTCGGGGCCGAAAATTTGTTTAGCGGAAATCCCGGGAGAGTCGTCTTTGGGACAGGCGTCGTAAGAAAGAATGTCGGCGGCGGCGCGGCGCTTGGCGCTCTCGAGAGCGCGTTATCGCGATTGTCGCTTTCTCCGCGACCGTGGCTCGCGGCCGTGGACTTGACTCTCCGGAGTGTGTATACTCCCTTCTTTCTCCGCGCTCGGCCGCGCTCTCTCTCTCTCTCTCCCACTCGATTTGGTCCAGAGCTCCTTCTCTAGTGCCCGGCGCACCACCACCGTGCCGCCGGGGCTCCGTTCACCAATCGAAGCGGCGCTTACGAGCGCGAGGGCCGGGGAATTGCACGCTCGAGCGGCACCGAGCACATGCCATGTCCGCGAGCCTCCGACCAGACAGGTACCATCCACTTGACTTGCCGGATGGATTGAAACGTACGGACGAAAGAGAGACAGAGCGAGAGAGAGAGAGAGAGAGAGAGAGAGAAAGAGCGCGCCTCGCTAGAAACCGGAAACAAATCACACTCGCCGCACGATTCTTCAGCTGGAAGGACGACTGGGCGCGCGCGCGCTCGACTCGTCAGCCCGGGGGCCAGTGTTGCGTATATTATACTAAAGTGCTTCCTTCCTTCCTTCCTTCCTGCGACGTCGAGTGTCGTCAGCCAGCGGACCGACGGCTCAGAGCTATGTGCGCTCCTCTCTGCTGATCGCAACGATTCTACTTCGCTTCCTTGAGAGAGAGAGAGAGAGAGAGAGAGAGAGAGCCGAGCCTCCTTCCTCCGTCGCAGTCCAAGGTGAGAAAAAAATCAGTCAATTCCAGTGGCTTATCGATCAGCTCGTAGAAACATATCGAGGGAGCGAGCCGAGCGCGCCTATTTAGGCGATCGTTACGCAGGAGGATCCCGAACCCGGAAGCGCCTCGCGCGCGGATCGGAAATCGGCGCGCGCGCTTTAGCCGAGCGTAAAGTTCTGTGCCGAGAGAAAGCGCGCGTAACGCGCGTGCAGGCTGACCGCGTGCTGCGCGCTCCTTACTCTAAACGCGATTATTACGTTAAAGCCCAAAGGGGACCAAATCTTTACAGCCTCTCGCTGGTTATTGTATCGCGCGGATCCGCGAGAGCTTCGCGAGTCGCCGAAAAAGCTCCCTCTCGTTCGAATTCGCCGCTCGTTCGCCGTCTCCGTTCCATATTCGAGCTCCGCTCGATCGCAGGCTTCGACGCGTAATACATGCACATCGGGCGCCTCTAATTGACCTCTCGAACGAGCCACTATCGCGCGGCGGACGCGTCGGCGCACCATACCCGCTGTACGTAGCCAGGTATTTAGCTTCGATAACGGTCGCCGCTCGGTATTCCGTCCTCTTATTCCGACCCAACGGGTTTCTTAATTCGTACATTTAACACTTTCGGGAGCTGCCGACGGCTACGTGCGCACTTTTTTTTTTTTTTTAACCGCTGCACAATATTTTTGGCCCGGCGAACCGCTCGTTTTTCGTCTTCTACCGTCGGTTAAATCATCTTTTTACCCGACCATACTCTCACCGATTGACCTGCGATTGCACCTGTTCACCGAGTTACTTATTTGTATTACTGGATCGGTTAACGCGTCGAAAAATTAAATTTCAACATTTTACCGTACTGCTTCCATCCGAATTAGTTATCGTAAGTTAAATGCAGATATATAGTTATCGTCGCAGTTCATCGCAAAAAGTTTTGATTCGACTCGAGAAAAAAAGAACCTCGTTACTATATATAATCATTCAGGATTTTCATTGACGGTGAAAAATTGCGAACGGTAAAAAAGGTTCGATGGATGTCATCGAAGCCTCGAAATCGGGTCACCTAGTTTCGATACGTCAAGAAACCCACCGAGAAAGTTTACTTTAAGAGTCGAATCAACCGAGCGTTTAGTCCTCGTTCAATATATGTAAGTAATGCAGATTTGTTTGTGCTCCGTTTCGGGCGCACCGCAATCTTCGGAAGAAATGTACGTTTCTATCTAGAATTTCGATAAGTAAATTATTGCGACTTCGATCGATAAACCAGGTCTCGAGCCTGCTTTCGTTGAATAAATGTGACAGTGACATTTTAGTGACATTTACCGTGAAAATGAAATTGGGTTTAGACATCGGCTGTAAAAGAGAGAACGCTAAAAATGTATTAATCGTAAGATCTTCCCGTCCCGTAGCTGTACTAGTAATTAAGTAACAATTATGATTACTATCGCGCTAACCACTTCAGTTTCTCACCGTTTATTCCATTGTTCAAAAAAATTCCAACGGAAAGCTGTATTTAGCGATGTAAATATTAACAATAAATATATTTTGTTTATTTTAATTAAACGTAACTTCTTGGATTCGGAAATAAATTTCCTTCAACGGAATTGCTTACGATATTATCAGACTCTTGGTAGCATTATCGACGAATTTTGCCGGACATTGTTTCGTAATCTAATTACGAGGTCGAGATTTTGCGATTCGATTTTTCTCTCATTTATAAATAAATCAAAAAATGTAGCTTGAAAACTCCTCTCTTCGATGTAGGTTTTAACTCTTCAGGAGAACGCACAGCCTAAGTGTAATAACGGGATTTCAAGAGTTGTGTCTACATATCTATATATATATGTATATATATATATACACGTACAGGAGCGCTTCGTCTTCATGGCTACACATAAAAGTTCACGTGTGAAATTATGCGTGTTTATGTGCATCATATAAAATTTATGCCTAAATACTATCTATATGTACAGTTGACTTCACCCTGGTAGCAAGTTTCCGATAATATCGCTAGACTCTATATAGTTAAAATGTCCAAATCTAGCTGGATTCTAGATTATCGGAAACTTGCTACCAGGGCATGAGTGAAATATTCGCATGAAAAACATTAAAATTCGCATTTAACATCTAAACGCTTAAAGACTGATTTTTTATTCTCTTATTATCACTGTCAGTCGAAGAAATAAAAATTTGCTTTTCGAACGTGTTGCGTTAGGTGGCAATATATTCAAACTTACAAAAAATCTTACAATTATCTGCAGTGATACCATTACGTACTTCCTGAATGTCAGAATTATTTTTACTTTATTATAAACCCAATTTTCTGATTTTAAATCGCATTCATGAAATAACTATGAAATCTCTTGATCGGTATCATTATTATGTTTGATTTCCGCCTAGATTGGCTCAGAAATGGACTTCGTTACATATTTAATCTCTTGATAGGTAAACTTGCGTAAAATGATAACGAATTTTTATCTATTTTATTCCAGATGATGCACAACCGGATTATTTGTATATTAGTCATGCTCTTTTCAATAACATCGGCACTACCTCCTTCGCAAATTCAAAGATCTAAAGGTAAAATAGCATAAAATTTGATATTCAATTTCAAAAAAGAACTTTCACTAAAATCGAAAAACCATTTCCAGGAAGAAAACTGTTCGGCGGCTACCGGATAGCTCCGAAAGTCTGTCAACCGACCAATCCGGCGAGAATAAAATCGGACGCGCCCGCGGTATGCATGTTCAATTACGAGTGCACTCGTCGCAACGGCGAGGTGGTGGGCGCCTGCATGGACGGCTTTCTCTTCGGCGCCTGCTGCCAGCTGCCCGCCAGGCAGTCCGCCGAGACCCTCGAGAAGGTTCCCATCTCCGAGGAGCCGAACGTCAACGTCCACGAGATCGATCACGTGCCCGACATCCCGATACTGCTCAACGCCGACGGCACGCCGATGGACAGCGTCGTCTTCGAGTCGACGACCAAGAGCACCTTCTTCCCGACCAGTTCGAACACGAAGGACAACTACGGCAATTCGCAAAGACCGCCGAGCGAAGATCTGAACAATTTGGAGGAACAGTTTGGAGGGCTGCTGGGGAATCAGCAGGTGCTCGATGATCTCCAGTTGCCGTCGTTGATCACTCAGTCGGAGGACAACGGAATACAGGAGCATCAGGGCACGTCGGCGGTTAGCCCCGTGACCACCCTGCTGAGTCCCGATCAGATTCTCCAGGTGGCCGATCCCGTCGATCAACTTCCGGCGCTCTTCTCTCACGGACTGCAGGGGAACAACAGCACGGGAGCCGAGACCATTTTGCTGAACGTAAACGGAACTAGTTTCGACGAGTCTTACAATCCCGATGAACTGTTCAAGCCGGTCAGCACTGAAACTGCGAATCCTTCGACGAGCACTTTGAAATTGGAACTGAAGACTTCTACCCCCGAGACCCAATCGACGAAACAATTAAGCACGCCGAAAGTCGAAACGACCGAAAGCACGATTTCCAGCAAGAAAGCTACGACGAAGGTAGACGCGCCGACTTACGAGCAAAGTATCAACGAGTACGGACAAAAAAGTTCTAGCTCAAGTTACGCGTCGACTGAGAAAATGCAGTCGCCTAATAAAAAGGTAACCCAGCCGATGTCGACCAAGTTGAAAAGTTCTTATTCAAACGGCGCTTCGTCCAAAATTCAACTGGACTCGACTACACCTATGAGCTCCGCGACGATCAACGAGAACGATCTCGTTCGCGTGCCTACCATAACTTACGGAGGACAATCCGGCAACAAGAAACACGACGAACTCGACAACGAAGAAATTGCCATCAACCACATCATCTCAATTTTGAACGACACGAACGACGCAAAAGTCACTACTCAAGGTAGGATAGGATCGTATCCAAGTAGATTGTGGTAAATCGGTAAAATAACTTTAAAACGATATTTCCTTCTTTTTACAGTCACAGGCGGACCCACAACTTTCAACTGGATAACCTCGGACGGTTCGTCCAAAGCGACGCTCGTAAAAATCATGACGACCCATCCCTCGTCAAGTGCAACGGAATCGATACCGCAAAGCTACTACAGTTCACCCTCCACGTCCAACTATTACCACTACAGCACAGCGACCACCGAGCCACCCCGTCTGTCTAGCTCTTACTTCACGTCGTCCGACTCGTTTTCCACCCAATCGATCAATCAGGACGGCAGCAGCACCTACGCCTCGTTCTCGTCGAGACCGACCACGAATCCCCCAGCTCCCACCGTCATCGTTTTGGGACCCTACGGCACGGAGTACACGACCATCCCCACGCAAAGTACGCCGACTCACAGCGGCCCGAGCAGTCAGAGACTGCCCGATGGCAGTAGTAAATTGACGACTAAATTAGCTTCCAACAGCATCAGACCGACCGTTCCTACGAAGAAGCCCAGTCTAGCCACTACTCTGACGCATAATATCAGCACGGTCATTACGGACAACAAGCAGGTGATATACATTAGCCTGAATCTGAACGATGCAACTACCTCGAAACCTTCGAATATTAAAAACACTCAAGACAGCACCACTTCCGAAAGCAATTCGGACAGTAAACCAGCGACGAAGCGACCCTCCACCGTGTACACCACGGTGACCTCCTGGTCGGAGAAACCGAGTTTTCACCTGAAACCGTCGGGTCCCAATTTCTACTGGCCGAACGACCACAACAACGGAGCCTCCGACAAAGTAACGAGGCCGGGCTTCACCACCACCAGCTCGAATTGCGAGGACGAGACGGCCGCCTCGGATGACGTCAACAACTTTCCCCCGGTGAGGCATCCGGAGCTCGATTCGACGGTGACGCATCAGGACAAGCCGACCCTCGTCGAGCCCGGCGAGATCATCAGCGAGGACGAGATCCCGACGCCGGACTTCGTCGAGGACGCGGAACTGAACAACAAAGTCGACGTCTTCGTCAACAAGATCGTCGAGTCCCTCCAGGGCAACTTTCAGAACCTCAAGGACGTCGTTTACAATCCGAAGAACGTGACGACCGTCACTCCGGGCAGCGTCACCAAGAGACCCGCCTCGTTGACGACCACCAAGAAGCCGACTAGGCCGACCATCAAAGGAACCAGAAAACCGACTCCCTCTCGAATTACCGTAACGCCGAAGCCCACGACGATAAAAGCCAAGCCGACGCCGCTCGCCACCAGAAAACCCGCGACCTCCAAACGGACGAAGCCCGTCAAGAAGAACACCACTCCGCTGCCGAGCACCGAGTCCGTGTCCTTCGCCGCGGACACGACGACCCCGGCCAAGCCGACGGAGCTCAGCACGAGTATACCGGAAATTACGCCGAACGCCGATTTTCGAAAGAGTGAGGATGGCTGAAAATTTTATCGCGAGATTCGAATATTTTTATCGAAACTTAATTTAAAACACTTCTTTTTTTTAGTTTGCGGAATAAGACCGCTGATGAAGACCGGTCGAATAGTCGGCGGTAAGGGCGCGACTTTCGGCGAGTGGCCCTGGCAGGTTTTGGTCCGAGAAGCCACTTGGCTCGGATTGTTCACGAAAAACAAGTGCGGCGGAGTCCTCATCACCGACAAATACGTCATCACGGCGGCTCACTGTCAGCCCGGGTCAGTAATGCGACGGCAAAGCTTCCAAAATTATACATCAATCGCGATCGATCCTTTCGTAATTGTATACGTTTAAAACTGACTTCCCCCACAGATTCTTGGCCTCCCTGGTCGCGGTCTTCGGCGAGTTCGACATATCCGGCGAGCTGGAATCACGGCGCAGCGTGACGAGGAACGTGCGTAGAGTCATAGTGAACAGGGCCTACGACCCGGCCACCTTCGAGAACGACCTGGCCCTGCTCGAGCTCGAGACGCCGATACAGTTCGACGCTCACATCGTGCCGATTTGCATGCCCGACGATAATACGGATTACGTCAATAGGATGGCCACCGTCACGGGATGGGGACGGCTCAAGTACAGTGAGTACTTTTTTAGAATTTGCGTACTTTAAGAAACGATTAACACCTATTTTTTTTTCGTCTTTATCGACAGACGGAGGTGTGCCGTCCGTGCTTCAAGAGGTGAAAGTCCCAATAATGGAGAATTCAGTGTGTCAGGAGATGTTTCAGACGGCCGGCCACTCGAAGCTGATTCTCGAGAGTTTCATGTGCGCAGGTTACGCGAACGGTCAGAAAGACTCGTGCGAGGTATGTGCAATTTGGCTAAATTTCCCGAACACTTCAACTCTCAAGTCAATTCACAAAGATTTAAGAAGATATGTCGTGCTTCAGAAAGTGTTTTCACCTAAATATTTGCCTTGAAAGTTCAGCCATAAATTAGCAGTAATTTAAATAGTAGAATCGAAGACAATTTGAATGAAAACTGCAATATTTCGTTGACTCCAATAACTGTATACAATAAAAATAACTAATAAATCGCGGCCTGATTTCCAACGTCAACGTTTGCAGGGCGACAGCGGAGGTCCATTGACTTTGCAACGTCCGGACGGCAGATGGATATTGGTGGGCACAGTCTCTCACGGCATCAAATGCGCGGCTCCTTACTTACCGGGAGTCTACATGAGGACCACCTACTTCAAGCCGTGGCTGCACAGCATCACCGGGGTCTAACGATTAATACATTTGCAAGCGATCGGTGCCACCTTGTATAAATTGTACAAAGAGAAAAAAAAAATTTAATTTATTTATTATTATTTATTAAAACGTTGTGTAAACATTATGTGTACGCATTAAATATTATTTATAAATTGTTGTTCGTGTAAATCGTGATAGGCGATCGTCTTATATACCTTTACGCGTTGACGATGTACATAAGCAGAATTATATTTTTACTAACCACTTTTATATCATAGAGTCAAATTTTGTATAGCGCGATTATTTTTGCTATATCATCAATTGTTATTTAATAATTAAACGTATTTTTATACAAAAATAACCGCTAAATGTAAATTATTATCATTCTCCCAATTAATAATATATACTTGTTACGTACGGATTTTTTTACTCGCACTTACTGTTTTTCTACCGTTTTTCTACTTTTTGTATATGTATTATAAATACGACTTTAAAAAATTTAATAGAATAAACAAGATAAGACGATTATGGACACATTATTATTACTTTTGCACAGGTGAAAAATATTTTAGATAAAAATTTTATCCAAATATCTATCTATATATTTACGAAAATGTAAAAAAATTGGCTTCGTTGGTCAAAGCATTTTGATATACGGAGCTTTTCTAAATTTATCGCAAATACTTACAGCATACCCTGAGAAAAAAAATTTGAATATGCACAATCGAATTTTCGGTTGATTTTACAGAAAATCATGCATGCGAATAATTCACTTGAATTATTGATTTAGTTTAAAATAGACATAAATAAAAGTCAGGCGAACGAGTTGACTGTTGGAAACCGGCTGATCCGAACGGCGGAAAAGAGGCGAGGGATTTTTTTATATCGTAGTCCTTAAATTAGCCGATCAATACACCTACGCGTACACGCGTACATTCGCTCAACAAACGAAAGGTGAGACCGTAAAAGTTTATAAGAAAAACTAGATGTAACGTATATATGTACTGTATTTCCTTTTTGTAAAATTGAAAAAAAAAAAATTGAGTTACGATAATTTTGATGTCGAACGCCAGTTGTCGAAACCGTGATTGTTTTAACGAACGGGCAAAATTTCATTCTTAAGAGTGCGATTTCAGAGCTTTTTCTTAAATAGAATTGTCAAATCGAAACAATAAAATGAAGAAAATTTTCCAAAACTGAAAAGAAACGTTAATTGAATTGATCGAGGAAATGCTTGCAATTTCATTCGGTGTTAATTCTCTTGATCGCTTATCAGAATGAAAAAAAAATATTTAATCGGAACAGCGCATTGTGCTTTAATTATTCCTCCTTTCCTCAAATAGCTTCCGAGAAAAATCAATTCAATCACCATAATTGTAGTCGGGAATGAAAACTGCCTTCGCAGGTAAGTGAGATAATAAAAATATAAAAAGAAATACGCCACTCGAGCGTAAAGATACGCATCGCATCTCTGCGCGCAGCGCGTAAAAGCCCCGAATAAAAAATATGCTAAAACGTAAATTACACCTGTGCGTAAAAATAGGCGACTGACGGAAGAGGAGCTCTCGGTGCAACGCATGCGTCGTGCCACCTCGCCTTCTCTCTCTCTCTCTCTCTCTCCTCCTCCATTTCCGTCTCCCTCGCATCCACCCTCTCCTCCCTCCCTCCGTCTCTCTTTCTCCCGTTCACAATGGCCCATCTGTAGCTGCGCAGTGGGGTTTATAGATTGTGTCGGGGTAAAAGTGCGAGGAGACCCTTCAGTCACTCCCGCGATATTCCCCCATTCGGCCAAGAAGAACTTGTTGAGCCCTCCCTCGTCGAGCAGGACGAACCGAAACCCCGAAAGAGTCGCGTTGTAAAAAGGACTTGGAGAGAGTCGCAGGAGAATCTTTGAGCGAGAGCCAGACTCCAGAGAGGGAAGGAGAAAAGCTGACATTTCGCACGGCGCCAAAGGACGTTGCAAGAACAAAAGGTAAGCGCGACTCACGCGATCTGTGCTCTGACCTGTAGCTATTCGAGGAGACTGCGAGGAGGTAAAATCGATCGCGTGGAAAAGCTCGCGGCTGACGTCCGTCGGAGAGAGAGAGAGAGATTTGCCTGAGCCAGATTATCTCGAATTTTCCGACAGTCTTACGTCTTTACGATATTGAATCGAGTTTAACTTGACAATTATATTATGGATTTTTCGAAAGCTGTTGCGACATGAGCTATTTAGCGAAACTTTACTCTATAATGTGCCGAATTTTCCCATTTATTTTTCCAAATGAAACTTAATCAAACGACTCCGTGACTTTGCAGTCGAACAATGAAGACGATCGCAGTGCTGTTCCTGTTCGCTTTCACGAGCAGAACGAATATCGGAGTCCAAGCATGGGGAGGTCTCTTTAATCGTTTCAGCCCGGAGATGCTCTCCAATATGGGTTACGGCGGCCATGGAGGATACTTAGGCAGATCCTCCGCCTTCCTGCAGGTACATTATCGACCAGAAATTTTTCTTTTAAAAATCACGCGCAAAACGCCGTCCCCCGCAAATGTCGACGACAATCATTGTAATTAAGGTAGTTGTGAGCCAAAATATAGAACTTTTAAAAAATAATTCTTAGCATACTTAACTCTCATCTGATTAAGTAAGTGATGATATATGTTATAAAGTTAACTTTTATAAACTGAAAAAAAAATTAAGAAGTCAAAATTTAATATTGCAAATAAAAATATGATTCATCAAAGAAAAAGTTTTTCAAACTATTGAATTTTTTTCATTTTTTAATTTATTTCGACGGAGAGGGGCTCATTTTACTCGTTAAACAATTATCTAGAGATTCACCATGAAAAAGTTTGAAATAATTAATTTGCAAGG